>CANNZV010000413.1:0-291533 GCA_947561585.1 Caprella mutica | reverse complement strand
GCATTGATAAACACTAGTAGATAACTAGGTAGGCATTGACAAACAGTTGTAGGTAACTAGGTAGGTATTGATGAATACTAGTAGGTAACTAAGACCTAGATTGGTATTTATATACAGTTGTAGGCCACTAGGTATACGCAATGTTAAACACAAGAAGGTAACTAATTAGGTATTGATAAGCAGATGTAGGCAACTAGGTAGGCATTGATAAACACCAGTAGGTAATTAGGTAGGTATTGACAAACAGTAATGTAGGTAACTAAGTAGGTACTGATAAAAACTACGTAATAGGCAAGTAGTGATAACCACCAGTAGGTACAGATTGGTGGTTATCACTTGTAGGTTACTAGGTAGTTATAAATAAACTCTAGTAAGTAACTAGATAGGTATAAGGTAGTGATATCACCAGAAGGTAACTATAGGTAATATTAATTAACAGTTAAAGGTAATTAGGTAGTTAATAACATTAATTAACATTATCATTACAAATATTAATAAATAACTTTATACACATTCTTATCATTTACATTAAAAAATAAAAGATACCAAAATGTAGAATATTAAATTATATTTATTTAAAATAATTTTAAGAAGCACGCAAGTAATCAAGTTGGATAAAGATCATTTTAATACTACTTCTACCATGTCTAGGATGGCTGAGAGGTAGCGACGCAGGCTTCAATAGTACATCACACTAGAGTCCTGAGTTCGATTCCCGAGATGACCACTACAATTCTTTCTCCATTTCTTCCCATTTAATTTGTATATAACAATATGTAATATTAAAATAAATGATATACAGCCAAATGTACATATACACAATATGCAATATGGTTAGAAATTGCAATAATAATTAGTATGATCTTTTTTTATTTCTTATACATATTTATATACCCCAATTAACCGAAGTAGTTTGAGCCAAAAGAGAGATATGTCCCCCTTGCAGAGGGGGACATCCACACTCTGTCCCACGTCTTGCAGAGGGGGACATCCGCACTCTGTCCCACGTCTTGCAGAGGGGGACATCCGCACTCTGTCCCACGTCTTGCAGAGGGGGACATCCGCACTCTGTCCCACGTCTTGCAGAGGGGGACATCCGCACTCTGTCCCACGTCTTGCAGAGGGGGACATCCGCACTCTGTCCCACGTCTTGCAGAGGGGGACATCCACACTCTGTCCCACGTCTTGCAGAGGGGGATATTCCCACTCTGTCCCACGTCTTGAATACTCACTCTGTTCCACGTGGGTCCCACGTCTTATTTCCCTCTTCCCTCTATAGCGAGGGACATCCGCACTCTGTCCCACGTGGGTCCCACGTCTAGAATCCCTCTATAGCGAGGGACATCCACACTCTGTCCCACGTGGGTCCCACGTCTTGAAAACGGAGTGGGGTAAGACGTGGGACAGGTGGATGTCCCCCTCTGTCAGAGGGGGACAAGACGTGGGATCAGACGTCTTGCAGAGGGGGACCCCTGTGCAAATGAAGAGGGTTAGACGTCTGCAAGACGTCTGATGTCCCCCGCCCCACGTCTTGCCCCACGTCTTAAATCCCTCTATAGCGAGGGGTATCAGACGTCTTAAGACGTGGGACAAACAGCTTTTGGTTAGCTGGGTGAAGGTATGATACCAATTGAAATAAAAGTTAAATAATGATTAAATATAGATTTATTGAGTCCGATTACCACTTTAAGTTTAATTATCTATAATGTGAATCACTGAATTTTAATCGTCTCATTTGCACAGCTTTTGGCACTAGATGAAAGCTCAAGTTATCAGATATGGGGTTCCGCATTTTACGTAGAAAAATTATTTAGGAATTGATTTTTATTTCTAAACTTTTATTTTACGTACTGGTATCATGGATACCAATTTAAGTAAGAATTTAATAATGATAATTATTATATTTATTTCTTATGTATCCGAAAATGTGGAAACATCCGATAACACTGAATCTACTGTAAAATGGAACATGTTAAATAGCCCATCAACTTTTAATTATTTACGTATAGTAGAGGATTAACGTCTGCTTCGGAACCAAAGTCCATGTCGCTGACGTCAAAAGGAAATGAAATACAAGGTACTGGAAGAAGCAGTCAGAAAGGAAAGTGGCTCTATGGACAAAGTTACGACGCTCATGGATGCTGAAAAGCTACTCCGTGAATGCTGTCACTTACCGAGGAATGTGACAAAAATGGTCACAAGCACCGGTGGCTGCACTCAAGGATGGAAGAGGGAAATGAAGAGGCGATAGTAAATGAAGCCTACGATCCTACCTAACTCAAAATCTAAGACCTCGTAATTGTAGAGCATAATCCTTGCGCTATCCTCTAAAATTGCATGGAGAGTTAAAACATGACAAAAATAAAATAAACGACACGTGATCCAAATTACAACAGTTTGGGACCCAAGGCACGCCACCCCTCCTCTTCCATTCACCAAAGACAGCTTCAGGAACCCCTCGGTGCTTAATTACAATAAGCAGTTTAGAATAGATTCATAACAGTAAATGCACTGACCATCAAAAAATCACTTGATTGATTACCCATCTCATTTTCACGGTACTTGAGGAACCCTGTTCAACAACCAATGTTCCAGTATCGCTTACTTTACGTTGATCCAGTAAACAATATAGCACTAGTGTGCCAATGTCCCATCGTACCTTTTCAACTGTCGTTTAAAGGGAGCATTACGTACGTTATATAGAAAGGTACAATCCAATTGAATAGAAATAATTCCTACATTTCTCTAAATATTAGAAAAAAGGGAGATAAGAGAATGAATTTCCAAATTCGAAACGATTCTTTTAAAACTACGTATCTGTTTTCGTACTTCCTGTCGAAGTATAAATTCAGATATCGTTTGGAAACAGACATGCCAACGCCAAGATGATGATGTTAAACCCATGTATCGGTTTTCGTGTTTCTATCCGAAGTGTAAATTCAGATATCATTTAGAAACAGACATTCCGATATCTACTATGGATCGAAATGGTTGCTAAGTCGATACCCACCGTTAGCGCTACGAATTCGACAGCAAACGGCATCGAATCGACATTCATATGTTTGTTGGGATATTACCTCTTCATTTCCCTCTTCCATCCTTGAGTGCAGCCACCGGTGCTTGTGACCATTTTTGTCACATCTTCGGTAAGTGACAGCATTCACAGAGTAGCTTTTCAGCATCCATGAGCATCGTAACTTCGTCCATGGAGCCACTTTCCTTTCTGACTGCTTCTTCCAGTCCCTTGTATTTTATTTCCTTTTGACGTCAGCGACATGGCCTTTGGTTCAGAAGCAGACGTTAAACTTCTACTAATCGTAGAGGCTATTTAACACGTTCCATTTTAGAGTAAATTCTGTGTTATCGGATGGTTCCACATTTTCGAATATGTAAGAAATAAGTATAGTAATTATCATTATTCAATTCTTACTTAAATTGGCATCCATGATACCAGTACGTAAAATACAAGATTAAAAATAATAATTATTACATAAATAATTTTTCTACGTAAATTATTCGGATCCCCATATCCGATAACTTGAGCTTTCACCTAGTGCCAAAAGCTGCAAATGAGACGATTAAAATTCAGTGATTCACATTATAGATAATTAAACTTATAAAGTTGTAATCGGACTCAATAAATCTATATAGAATAATCATTATTTAACTTTTTATTTCAATTGGTATCATACCTTCAGCATATTATGTTACTAATTAAATAGTAATTAAATAATATTTATTTAATTTTCCTTTATCACGTGTTCGAAAATCTAGACCCTATTAATAACTTGGAACATTATAACATATACGTACGTATTGCTAAAATTATATCACAGAGCACAAATTCCTGTTTTATATAACACAATTATATAAGTCAAAATGTCATCTAATTACTCAACTATTATGACCTTTATTTACTGAGTGATAGTTAATCTATGGTCAAATTTTGATTAATGCATTCATTACTTTGAACTTTCATCACAGAGCTTTCATCTGTATTCTAAGTCGTGAAAACATTTTCTTTAATTTGAACTCATAGAGAACGAATTTTTTAAGGAGTTACAAATATATAAAAATTTGACCAACTCATTACTATTTGAAATAAGAATAAGTTGCGATTTTAGTTATAAAAGTGGTGCTTGCCTGTATTGTTTTATTCACTTTAAAATTTCTTTAAGTATCTCTGAGTCGCTTAATATCAAAAAAAATTTGTAGTAAAATGCACCCACGGTGGCAAAGTGGCAGAGCTGCTGGCACGAGGACGGATAGACCCACGAACGATACCTGGACACATCACTTCATTTCTTCCCATTTAATTTATATATAACATTATGTAACATTAATCAAATTGATATGCACCTAGTACTATAAGCAAGGAGAATAGAATAAAGACCAAAGGATCTGCTGAAATGATCATCAAGCGGAGACTTGGTACGTTTGATAACCTCGTTCAGGAATATGGAGTTAACGTACAAATGACTTTGGTTCCAACTACAAAGAACAAAGCTGATGAACTAACAAGGGTACCTAAGAAATGGCTTGCATATAGAAATAGCGGAAATGGCAGTGCTGTTTGTTGCGTTGTTACATGCATCTGCATTAAGAGAAGACCATGAAAAACATCATTTTGGTGTTGATAGATCATTTTTTCTTGATAGAAAGAATTTTCCTCATGTGACTAAGGAACAAATCAGACAAATAGTACATAGTTGTAACAGATGTCAATTAATCGATCCGGCACCTATTAAACACGAACATGGGCATTTGAATGTTGAAACTGACTGGTCGAGATTGGCAATTGATGTGACGCATTTTAGGCATAAGCCTTTTTTGTCAATGATAGATTGTGGGCCGGGACGATTTGCTGTTTGGGAAGAGCTTCAACGTGAAACCGCTGATTGTATTGCGAAGGTGCTTGAGGAAGTATTTTTGGGGCATGGGCCTGTGACTGAAATTTTGATGGATAATGCAATGTCATTTAGATCTGAAGCCATGAGTAGACTATGCGAAAAATGGAACATACAGAAGTATTTTAGAGCTGCCTTGTTTCTTCTAAGTAATTAATCAGTAATCATTAATCATTCTATAAATGATTTTAATTATTACTCATTCTGCATAATCTTTTTTTAGACCGCTTGTGTCATCTCGTATGTAACATGTGAATTGGAATCATGTGGTGAATCAGTATTAATTATGTTTTTTTATCATAAAACCCGAAAATGTTTGTAGATTTTATTAAAACTCTGCCATAACTTTAAGTTATTTCACCTAATGAGGTACCACATACAGATTGGCTAGTATTAAACAAATTTTCGGGTTTTATGATAAAAAAAAACATGAATAGTACTGATTCACCATATGATTTCAATTCACATGTTACATACGAGATGATACAAACGGTCTAAAAAAAAAGATTATGCAGAATGAGTAATAATTAAAATCATTTATAGAATGATTAATGATCAATTAATTCTATTCTGACTCACGCACGAGTTTAATCTATCATTTAAGAGATATTCAAGAAGAAAGACAGAAATTGTTCCTTCTATTGCTAATTGCCGTAGTGAATAGCAATTAGTTTTTGTTGGTTTTGCAGTGATAATAACCATTTAATTAAAATATTTTTTATATCATTCGATAGATTATTAAATTCTAATGAATTCTATTCTGACTCACGCGCAAGTTTAATCTACCGTTTAAGAGATATTCAAGAAGAAAGACAGAAATTGTTCCTTCTATTGCTAATTGCCGTAGTGAATAGCAATTAGTTTTTGTTGGTTTTGCAGTGATAATAACCATTTAATTAAAATATTTTTTATATCATTCGATAGATTATTAAATTCTAATGAATTCTATTCTGACTCACGCGCAAGTTTAATCTACCGTTTAAGAGATATTCAAGAAGAAAGACAGAAATTGTTCCTTCTATTGCTAATTGCCGTAGTGAATAGCAATTAGTTTTTGTTGGTTTTGCAGTGATAATAACCATTTCATTAAAATATTTTTCATACCATTCGATAGATTATTAAATTCTAATGAATTCTATTCTGACTCACGCGCAAGTTTAATCTACCGTTTAAAAGATATTCAAGAAGAAAGACAGAAAATGTTATTTTCTCAATGGCAATTTTGTCCCTATTCGTTTAACCTGTTATAGTCTATGAACCTTGACCAACCCGACTAAATCACGGTTATTTTTTCATATTTCGTTTTCTATGACCATGAAAGATTCCTCTTTCGATGTTTAATATATGTATAAATTGAACGATGTGTAATAAAAAAATACCAATCTTGTGGGAATTATTATCGGTGAAATTTCATTTTACTAAAACTCTTGTTAAACTAACAGTTATTTCTGTGCGTATCATGATTATATTCATATAGTTAATAAATAGAGAAGTATGCTAAGTTTCGAATTCATTGAAGGTTAACTTGATCCATTCTTCAGAAACGATGTAAACAAATGACGTCGCAATGAGTACTCTCAAATATTATAAGTATTATTAGGTGAATATTATAAGTGAATAGAGAATAAAACGTGATTAAAACAATTTTATGTAAGTTAGTTTCCAAGAAAATGCACATTTAACCATGAATAAAAACACATTTTTTATTTAAAAACAAATGGAAAATATTTTGTGTGACGTCACTCATAGTATTTTCTGATGTTACAATATTGTATACTTGGTATACCTTCTTCTCGATTTATTTACTATGGTTATATTCTTCATGTTCATTAGAAGCGAACATCAATATGTATAAGAATAGATTTTGAATGAAAGATTTTAAAAACTAAAATATTCAAAATATGATGATAAATGACTATTCAAATTTTCTTTTAAATAGTTTTGGCCCCATATATAATGAAAAATTGTTTGGCGTTATTTCTGCAAAGGAATACTAGGAAATTTCATTTTATTATACCAATAAATAATAATTAAAACTGAAGGCGAACGTTCTCTTACTAAATATATACCGTACTAATGAGGTTTCAACATTGGAAGTGGGAACAGTTGTATAGAATAAGAACATCACAGGTGTTCCAGGTCTGGTTTGAAAAGTGTGTATTGATCACCATTGCAGAGAAGTTACAACTCAGTACTTCTCTCATCTCTGTGCTGAGTGAACAACAGTGTCACAGTGGAGGAAAATTAACAAATTGAATTTAATGAAGTACTTCTACGCTAATTTCTCTCAAGATTTCTTTAGAAATATGAAGAACAATGAAGGGAAGTTTCATCATTCCTTCAATTTGGAACATGTCATTCTTTTCATTTGTATAGCAATGATGACAATGAATTTATTTGTGATGATTTACATTGTGTTTAACGAACAAATCAGTGAATATTATTATTATAATCTACCGGTTGCAGAGTTAATTGAGAAATTGAGATCAAGTGATAAACTTGAAGGGATTCTCCATTTCAATTTCACGTCAATTAACAGACATCAGTGTGATTTCAAACCAATAGTTGAGGGAATTAATATCATTTTTCTTGTGAGAAGTGCGGTAAACAACCTCGAGAGAAGAAACGCTATAAGAGAAACTTGGGGCAAACCTGGAATCTACGAAGGAAACTCTGTCAGGATAGTTTTTCTTCTGGGAATGAATTCTTCTGAACGGACTTATCCAGAAAGCGAAAATGGAAACATCAATGACATCATTCAGGCTGATTTTAACGATGATTATTATAATTGCACTTTGAAAACTGCCATGGCTTTCGAATGGATCACCAAATACTGCTCAAACGTCGATTACTATATATTCGTTGATGACGACTACTTCGTGTCCATTCCTAACGTCTTTCGATTCCTTCGAAATCCTCTGATCTATCCTTCTTCTTTTGAAGATCCTAAGCCTCTGGTCCATGGTTCCGGTGAAGACCTCTGGGCTGGTTTTGTCCTCGAAACTGAACCCTTTAGAAGTAAAGACAGTAAATTCTATGTATCTTATGACGAGTATCCTTACGACGTTTACCCGACTTTCATATCAGGTGGAATGACCATAATCTCTAACAAAAGTTTCCACAAACTCTACAATGCGTCACTTTACGTTGCTAAATACAGGTAAGTTTGATTTTCATCTTCACTGATTTTTGACTATAATTCAATCATAATTAAAATCAGCCAGGAGCAATCATTTTTCCCGTGTCATATGATTTTGTACCAAAGTTCACCTTATGAAGTAAATCTCTGACGATTGATTTATATATATTGTGTCACATAAGCTTTATCAAATTCATTCAATTTGCATGAAAAACGAAAAAGGTAGCTACATCAAAGGTCTCATCCACTCTACAAATTAATCGATCTATTGATTCTATTCGTATGATCTAAAGTTAGTGGCTATGAAACTGCAAGCCACTATACAAATTAGGTTCTATATTCTTAAGTTGTTCGGGTGGGTGTTACTTTATCCTCCGACTTCCTATCGAAAAAATGGAATTGAGGATTTATAGTTAAAGAATTAGGAATTTCTTCACTGGGAGGGATGAATGGTCACCAGTCTTTTCACCAAAAACACTTTCGGCGAAAACATGGTCACCGAAAAACTTTCGTCCCACGACACTTTTGCCCGGCTCTAGAAAATTTCGGTCTCGGAATGATTATATTAAAGAACAATAGTAGAAAAACTTCAATTTATGAATAAAATACATCAGTAATTTTGACATTTATTTAACATGAAATTTGAGCGGAAATTCGGTCTCGGAATTTTCGGCCTGAGGTACAAATAAAACTTATCAGTTACATAGATGTATAGGGGGGAGTGCTGCCCCTGAACCCCCCCTGATAGATCATTAAACAATCATGAGGTGTGCAGTGCAACAAACTACATAACTTTCATTTATGTTGAGAGACCACTTAGAATTCCGAGACCGAAATTTCCAGACCGAAACTTCAAGCCACAATTTTGAACGCATAATTTCAATCATTTTTTAAAACCAAAATCCCCGGTTAAAGGAAGTGTCTCACATGTTTACTGATTTTTGTGAAGAGTTGCTTGATTTTCTCAGAATTGATTATACTATAAAAATAGACATTTTTTACTTAAAACATTTTTCTCAGCAAAATTTGTACTTTTTTAAAATCCTTAAATCTCCCTCACTTTTTGGCCTAGAGTCATGGGGTTTGTTTCATTTTGTTCAGAATTTTGCCCTCTACATTAGTACGTTCAGTTCTATCAAATTCGCAAACTCAAAAAACAATCCATTCTTTCGTTTTTTGTTGAAATATGGTTAAATTTCCTCATAGACTTTTTAACAAGTTGCGGAATAACATATCAACTGATCGTACTTTTATAGACAACTAAATTTTGAATATAAGAAACCCCATGTCACTAAGTCAAAAAATGGGGGAGAAAAGGATTCAGAAGTTGAAAAATCAAAGGTGTTCAGAATGGTCAATTTTCGATTTTTTTTTAATTTAATAACAGCAGTACTATATTGATTACATGAAAAATACTAGAAACCATCAAATAGTATTTCATAACATACCTTTATATTGCAGTATTTTTCATATCCCTCAAAATCTGCTTCCCCAGCTCCTCCTCAATATTGAGGCACTTGCAGACAACTCTCATACCTAATATTTTTACACATGATTTGGGACATCATACATATAAGGTGTCTTTTTATGAAATTTTTTTAAATGATCTCAAATTTCGGTGAAACACTACCCTTAAAATAAAGTGAAATATTCAGTAAAGTGTATACATTTTGTCATTGTCGACGACACTTGGTGGGATAAAACCCAAGATCCCCCTACGAGACCGCTAACATACTTTATATAATCGTTATAGGGCTGCAACACCCGTTCTGTCTCGTCACATGTTTTGTTTGACTATTTTGAGAAACCTTGTTAACGAGTTTCTACTTTCAGGTTCGATGACGTGTATTTGGGAATGTGTGCAGCAAGAGCCAACCTCACCCCCATTCACAACTGGAACTTCTTTCTCTACGAAAGGGACACAAATGGGATTTACGATGACGTCATCGGGTGCCACCAGTGCAGCGAACCGAGTGAAGTGAACGGTGTTTGGAGAATTATTAATATTGAAACATATGATGTTCTATCTGATGAAATATCTGACACTGAGGTGAAGTGGGAAGAGGAAAGATAAAATGCTTTGATGTTATGCTACTTAATTAATTATAATTAGTCAATGTTATTTTTGCATAATAGATAACAAAAATTGTTCTTTCTCTCTTCGTAACTGGTGAAGTAATTAATTGTAGAAGATAAGTGAAAAATAAAAATGTTGCATAAACTAATTGCCAACTGAAGCTCTAAAATATGTAGCCAGTATTGTATAATTGGTGGTCTTCTCACTCATTAAATTTCGATATCAACATCCACATTTCTCAGTAGTTTTAGGAGGGCCAGAGTGGTACCTACCAATATTCAAGAGTGGTGATGTGCAAGATAAATTAGATAATTAGGCTTACAGTGATATATATTTAATGTATAAATTGTTTTTCGTATTGTTAAGAAAATAAATTTCGGATTTAAAGTATTTCCATGTGAGTGTACATAATTTGAAAAATATTACTAATATAGTTAATAGAATAAATGTGTTATCTGTTCATGTCTGTCTCTCCTTGTACTACTCATAAAATTTAGGTAATCACTGATAAGTTTATTTGAAAGCTAGAAACACTAAAAATAAAAACAACTAATAACCAGAATATTATTAATAGTACCAGAGTAGTATATGCCGATTTCATAATATTTAACCCTAGAAAAAAAAATAGCAAAAATATAGAGCATTAGAGATCGGACAGAACTCTAGGCCCACTCATAATTTTATAGTTAAAAGCTCCTTTCGGCCTTTGTTCATGATTATTATTGTTTTTTAAAGTATTATGTATATATATACGTTTCCAATTTTATACCTTTATAAGAAAATTATATGTTTGATTCATTATACCTACATAGTTTACATTCTATACAAATGGTGTACATTCTTTTTCTTCAGACTGAAAATTAGCAAGTCGGAAGTAAAGTATAGGTATTGTAAAGTTTTGATTATAAAATTTTTTAATCGCATATAAAATTAATTATATGCTATCAAATTTCATGGGACTTGCAGAAAATTTATAAGATACATTAGCCTCATTGATTCAAACAAGGAAAATACTGCATTTAAAATCCCTTGTATTTAACTTCTTCTTGACGTCAGCGATATGGCTGAAGCAGAAATTTAACCCTTGATAAATTTGTAATTTCCATCATTTGCTTTCTGAGTATTTTGTTACTATCTCACAGTCCCTTGTACTCCTTTCTAAATCAATTTCCAAATTAGTTTTCTCTCTATTTAGTTAAGCCTCATGGACCCAAATTCCGTGGGGGTACGGTCATGAGCCCCCCAGACATAAGTCCCCGCCCCCGATCACGAGCACTCTCCCTGTTTTTTAATCCTTATTTATCTAGTTAAACAAACGAAGAGCTACTTAGATAGGGATAACTGAGATTTCATAATTTAATCTAGTGTGTTGTATCCGTTAGTTTGTTGAACTGCACACTTCATGATTGTTTAATGACCTGGCAAGGGGCCCCCGATATACATATATTTTATGCTTAATCAGTAATGAACTACAAAAGTGTCAATACGGATTAAATAGTATAGGAAAATAAGGATTACAAAACAGGGGGGCTCGTGACCAGGGGAGGGCTTATGTCCCAGGGGGGCTCAAGACCGGGGGAGCTCAAGTCCGGGAGCTTATGACCTAAGCCCATTTCCGTGACGGTGCATTTTAGTTATTCGTGGTAATTATTTTATTCTAATTATTCACTAGAATGTTTAATTGTTTATGTCTAGTTTGTTTGCAGTTACAAATATTCTTTTATTTTACAATTATACATAGCACTTCACGCACGTATACCTATCCTAATTCATTCTACGTACTAAGCCATAATAGCTATAGTGAGTTTATTTGAATTCTTAACTGATACTTAAATGTTTTAAGTAGCTAATTGTATATTAGATAATATTTATTGTATCTTTATATCTATCTATTCATGATGGTTTTTCCCTTGTGTTATCTATGATATCAATTAAGGAATGTTGAAGATTATTCGCAATCAAATTTATGTGAACTTATAATATATATTATATGCAATAGTGGTTAATGAATTTGTTATCATATAAAATTATCTTCCTAGTTAGGATTCAACATTTCTACTTTTGTTGTTTTGTTAACTAAGCTACCTAGTTTTATGAATGATGACTAATATACCTAACTAAAAGATAATTGTGTTCTTTAGAACAACCTGTTCCATATTTAAGAGGCTGGCAAAATGTAAGCCAATTTTGAGCTAAAATTATCACCAAACTTCTGATCCAAGCCAATTTGGCTCATCTTTTATGATTTGAAGCCAAAACTAATATAGGAATTAATTAACTAAGTTTCGACCTTCTAATAATTCTTCAGTCCTATTAATTATGTCTCTGACAATAGTTTCATTCTGTATTAAAACTTTCGTCAGACAACTCTACATAGTTCATATTGCAATACGATGTGAGGAAAAGCCCCCTTTTAATTGAACGCCATCAAGCTCTCGTGTATATATTTTTTATTATTATTTATTATTGTTATATTTATTATTATTTTTTATTAAATATTATCAGATCGGTGAAAATGGCATTGTAATAGTGATTGAATAAATTCAAATTCATTGGTATAGTTCATTTTATCATTAAATAACTATTACATGCTCAAAATAGGCAAATTATGAAAACGGACGCAGAAAAAGTTTGTTATTTGTTTTGATTTTTAGGACCACTTCGAACAGATATTATTTTTGGGAATTTGGCCTGATCAACTATAGATGGCCCATGTTTTTATTTCTTCCGATTCTGTACAATTTGTTTTCCGCGCACAAAATTGGGAAAAATCAAAAACAGGGACGTTGTCATATCAGTGCACTGCTGAAGTCAGCGTTGCTATAGCGTTAGCTTTAACGGTAGCGAGAGGCAGCGATCGTTGGTTTAACCATATGGAGCTGTGTGATCTCCATACCAAAGCCAAACCAAAGCTCATCACCGCAATGGATCGCTGCTTCAACGCCCGACACCGTTCAAGTAATCCCGGGGCCGCTCGTGAAACACTTTCAATCGCTCCACCAAAGTTTATGCTTCGTTTAATCACCGCCCGAGTATAGCGGACGAAGCAGCTGTGGGTCCAGCATTTAAGACTTCTGCGTTTGCCTTGCAGACCCAAACGTCCACGAACTTGCGTCCAATGGTAACAAGATTTGACGGGACGTTTTTGAGGTGCATAAGCAGGCCGTTATAACAGCTTTACCTGTGTACTGATATGTACATGCTGTGATCATTACTTGCTATCTACACTCAGTGACTATCATTCAGTTGTTATGATATGACGTGCTTTTTCTATCCCTTCTTAAATAATTAGTTAGTGGTCTGAAATAACTAATAATTATTGAAGAAAGGCTTTATCTAATGCAACGTTCCTGTGCAGCATATAAATATTCACGAATGAATCAGTGTATAATGATTTATGAGTATATTTATAAACTCAAACATTATTTACTGCCTTAGTAATTTAAATTAAAGTTTATATTTTTATAATCTGATTTACAAAGTAAGATTAATATATTGTTTCCAAAATTTCTGTTTGTAATAAAAATAATATCAATGGTATAATGAAGCAAGTAATAAATATATGCTATAAGAACCGGATGAGATAAATTAAGGTCTATAAACATATAAAGTGGCATACAGGTGAAGCTGCTAGACATGCACAGAGATAGGGTTAGTTGAATCAAATCAAATCTGATTTGTTTTGACTTTTATGAATGGTTTGATTTCCCTCTACCTACGTGGTGAGTTGAAGGTACTACTTAAAAGAAGTTAAATTGTCGTGGGTTAAAACAAAATAGTCATTTTGACTCACTCCTAAACTTAAAAAAAGTAGCGCCAACTTGCATAGTAAATTATTTTATACACCAGATATATTGGATTAGCAGTCTTTGTGAGTTACTACAATACACTCTGGCATAGTTGTTTCAACATACGTTAAAATTCTCAAAAAAGTAACTTTCAACTCTCATAGTAAGTTAATTCAATCGATTAAATGAATTGAGTTAACTAATGTTTGATGACACACCACGTCATGGTTGGTTTAAGATACATGAAAACATGAATATATTCCAACCAACTCTCGTAACAAATTGATTCAAATCATAAATTGATGAACCATTAGGTATGACCTTATGGGTTGTACTTTTTCTATCTGTGTAGAAATGTTAAAAAATATGTTTTTACAATGGCCGAAATAGGTTTTTTTTTCAGTCGGGGATTGAACATTTATAATTTTTCTTTAAGATAAGTATGGTAATCTTTCGCTCATTTTTAGGTACATAGGCTGGCCGATATAATAGATTTTCCTGTACACAATACACATCTTTCCTTTGCGACAAAGTTATCATAACTCTAAAATAGCTACTTTTCAGGAGAGGCATTTTAAAACGCTCTCAAAATTGTGAAAAGTCCCAAAACAGCAGAGGTGTAACATTTTTTGAAGCATCAAATAGGCTTCTAAAGTTTATAGAAGTAAAAATGATTTAATATTTTTCTAAGTTATGACATTTCTTTAGCACATTAATTAGCCTGTCTAGCGGTAGATTTTTATGCTTCAATTATGAAACTGTTACCAATACAATCAGTTTTTGAAGATTAATATGTCTATATGGATAACTCTCTAAACTACATTTCTATGAGTTATCACGAGGTTTATCAGTAAAGATAAGATAATGGGCTTGCATATCATACTATTTAATTTATCAACAAACATGGCTTTTGTCTTACACTAGTAGAGTGATAGAGCTATTGCGTATTTATTAAATTGGTAATAATTATCCAATAAAGGTATAAAATCAATTCACGACATATAAAGTAGTGAGAAGTTGAATTTCGTTGTAATATATTTTTTGTAGGCTTAGTTAACAAAGTAGAGTGTGTTTCCTTTGTGGATTACTGCTTGAACATTGTAACTAACTGAGTGTAATTAACAGTTAACTGGTTAACTGCTTATTGCAGTTAACTACTCATTGCAGTTAACTACTTATTGCAGTTAACTACTTTTTGCAGTTAACTACTTATTGCAGTTAACTACTTATTGCAGTTAACTACTTATTGCAGTTAACTACTTATTGCAGTTAACTACTTATTGCAGTTAACTACTTATTGCAGTTAACTACTTATTGCAGTTAACAGGTAATTGGTTAACTACTTATTGCAGTTAACAGGTAATTGGTTAACTACTTATTGCAGTTAACTACTTATTGCAGTTAACAGGTAATTGGTTAACTACTTATTGCAGTTAACAGGTAATTGGTTAACTACTTATTGCAGTTAACAGCTTATTGAAGTTAACTACTTATTGCAGTTAACAGATTATTGCAGTTAACTACTTATTGCAGTTAACTACTTATTGCAGCTAACTACTTATCAACTGGTTAATAATTCCGTTAATTCATTTCATTAAATTTCCTATCTTTATATCGACGGTAACATTTTCTCTTCAATTGCTAGTGTTTATAGTTACCAAATCTATCCTTCCAGAGAGTTCTAACTCCTAAGTAATATTTAAATTACAACATTTTAAATCCTCTAACATTATTGTATCAAATAGTGGAAATTAACTGAATATTATATATATTTATATATATGGGAGCAAGTAAAGTTAACGGACCAGGATATATTTTTTAATTTAAACGAAATAATTCTTCAGTATTTTACAAAAATACAACCTTATAAATGATAATATTAATGATTATACAGTAATTTTGCTTATTTTATTAATTGTAAGAATTGATAAAAAAAAAACCATGATCCATTTTGAAAAATGGTAAAAACTTCTGCTTAAATCCTTTAATGATTCCTAATTTACGTTCATATCCCAATTATTGGTCAAATATTAACAATTTAACCAAGTAAAGATAACGGACCAGATTTGAAACTAGTAAAGATAACGGACCCTGGTCCATCAACTTTACTTGCTCTTATATATAAATAGTTTAAATGATAGAAATTTAAATGAAACCTTTAGAAACAAAATAAAAAAGTTTAAATTGTATAAAAAATCTAAAGGATTCTTGTTGTCTTTAATGAATTAATCTTTTCTATACATTTACATATCATAGTTTTTAAATACTTTTTTAAATAGGTACTCAATATTCACGTTTCAGCAACAAAATTATAAAGCCAAAATGATTTTAGAGTTGATTCTTTTTCTTCTTCTGCTTCTCTTCTACGCGGTGGTTAAAGACCGCAAACCGAAATCCATGCCACCAGGTAGGTACTATATTATTCATAGTGAAGATAACGTAATTAAAATTAAAATTTTGGACATATATGTACACATTGTACGGTATGAGACAGAAAAGCAGATACGAAATTTAAAGCGTTATTACTTTCACCAGAACCACCGTATCTTCGTGTGGTTTTCTTTGGCTTGTGCAATTTTTTACCTGCTATAACCGCATTTTTAGTTTGTTTTTGTAGAGGGTGGTAAAATTACTCTTGCGCAAGATATGTAATTCTTTAAGAATATCAAAATAAGTTAGATTGCCTTTTATTTACTTAGTTATAATAAAGAAACAATTGCATGCTATGAAAATCTAAAGTAAAACATTGCTTACCAAAAAAAAAATCCATAGTCCTTCATTTTTTCTCAAAATATCTTTGAGCCCGTTTTCCAATTGCAGTCATTGATCTTTCATAACGTCAGTATTAGCTTTTGATAAATCCACATCACAGGATATTTGCCCCTTTAAATGAATCAGATGAGCAGGTGTGGAGGATTATGCATTATTGTTCAAATAATCCCACAAGAAATAATCGCAAGCGGTTAAATCGGAGCTGCTCGAAGACCATTCAATGGCATAACCCTTGGAAATGACTCCGATGTTCAAAAACTTCCCTACTCGATTCTTGACAACAAGTGTTCTGTGTGCTGGGCATCATCCTGCATATCCACCATACCCGATCCAGAGTTCCAAAATTATCCACTGATTCAACAAAAGGGTTCTTAAAAACATGCTAATTTTCGGTGATAAAAACTTACGCTTTTGATAAGCAAGGTTTAAAATGAGCTTGCGCAACAGGGATTAAACACCCTCTAGTTATGACAACCCTGTAGAAAAACTATTCGGAACATAAAAACAAACTAAAAATGTGCACATAGCTGACAAAAATATGCACAATCCAAAGAAAATCACACTAAGATACGGTGGTTCTGGTTTGAGATAAAACGTTTTAAATTTCGTATCTGATTTTTATGACTCATACCGTATATGGCATCTCATCATTTAAATTAAATTAGTAATAAGTTAACGTTATTTGATACTGTGTCAATCAATATATTTAATAACAGTTCCATCGGATGACAGGACAAAAAGCGTATAAATAGGTTCTCTTTTGTAATGATTAAAAATTTCAAATTATACTTTGTAAAGATTATATTTTTCTTCTTTTTTAATGGAAAAGTTTTGCCTTTTTTTAAATAATTAAAAATAATTTCCTTGTAAAAATAAAAAGCAACCCAATTATATAAGGTCAAATAAAAAATTTAGCTCAATCTGCATATACTCGTTAAATCTAATTTACATTATTATTGGATATAATAAATATTTGAACGATGAATTAATTATATAGAATTAAATTTTTCCAGGACCTTTCGAGATTCCATTTCTCGGTAATGCTCCTTTGGAAACTGTTAACCAGATGAAGAAGTTGAGAGAAAAATATGGACCCATTTTCACGTACGATTGATTTATACCTTAATGAAAATTTCTAAATGTTTATATGAAAATTACCTGAATATATTTCTTACCTTAATGTATGTAATTTTGTTTTCTATCAGCACAAGAATAGGGAGAGAGAGACAAGTTTGTATTGCGGATTACGATTTAGCTAAAGAAGCCATGGCTAGTGCCGAGTGTTCAGACAGACCTCCCATGTTCAAATTATTCGCTGTGGATCCTAAAGTTGAAGGAGGTAAGCCTTTATGTAATACATGTATAAATTAGTGTTTGGAGAATAGTGGATATCGGTAATTCAATTATAAACAGGGACACTAAGCGCCGTTGGATATGTTAGTCTTTGATATAAATTGCATATGCGATATATTCTTTATTTTCTAAATTTCTGTGGGTTGATAAATAAATCAACCAGAACCCATGAACCAGGACGTCCTTCAAAACTCTTTCCGGCCTACCTCTTAGGGCTGATGCGTTCAGAAACCAAACAATGCAGCCCGACGAGACACCAAAGAGCAAACAGATTTTGTTCAAAATGGTCATTCTGCTGTATACCTTTCTCAAGCATCAGCAATTCTTCATTATAAAACAATCCTAAAGGATAAAAATAGGCTTACCACATAGTAAACAGAATAGTATAGTACCCCAGTTACATGTATTATTCAAATTTATTCTGGGTAGGCTGTGACGTCATGTATGTAAACAAGAGGTCACGTCATAGTAAACAGAATTGCTGTGGGTCACGTGGAATAGAGAATTAAGATGGCGGCCAACGCGACCGATCTGACTAATGATCTAATTATCTTGAATAAATAGTCTTCTTCAAGACTAAAAATTTGTTACTATTTTGGGTGTAAAAAGACCAGTAGCAATTTCATCAACAGTCATTTTTTAATTTTCGTCCGTATGACTATAAAGATTGGATAATAGCATGCGGTAATGTGGAATTAAAAAAAATATCACGAAAACGTTATTTAACAAAAGTTGGGTGTGTTGCAGCCATCTTTTGTGTTTGTACTGTACGTACAAACGTACGCACCATTGATGACATGTGACGTCACAGCCTACCGGGACACGCGTAATATCCCCCCTATAGCTCTGAGATACTATATATTCTCTGTACTGTGCTTACCATAAGAGTCTATATATACTTTATGAACACGGTTATGAATGAGAGACAGTGAGAAATTCAAAACACATTGTTTATTGCGAGATTGAATGGAAAAATATTTTTACAGCAATGTAACATAAAATTCTTCATAAAATAGGCAATCAAATTTTAAATATATTTTATTCTCCAAAAGTTAAAATATCGTCAGCTTAACGCATTTTTTCCAATTTGGTATATTTAGTTAGTAAAATGAACTACGGAAGTAAACAAATGATTATACTCGTATTTCAGGAGTCATTGGTTCGAACGGTATACATTGGCTTCACGACCGAAGATTCGTCTTGAGACACCTACGAGATCTAGGAATGGGAAAATCTCATCTGGAAGTAGCCATAAACAAAGAAGCGGAAATGATGGTTGATTTCTTCAAGAAGTTTGATGGCAAACCCCAAGAGACTCATATTCATTTTCGTAGAATCGCTCTGAATGTCATTTGGCAACTTGTGTCAGCAAAAAGATACCCGATAACATCCAACGAATGTGACAAGATATTCGATGTATTTGAAAAATTTAGGGATCAGTCAGCGTTTTTGGTATTCACAGAAGCATTCTTTCCAATTGTTAAAATCATACCTGAATTCATAAAATCTTGCATGGTCAACACAAAGATAATGGATGAGTTCAGATGTGAAATCATTAAGCTTTTGAATGTGAGTTTTTGTGTAAGGGTTTTTTTGGTGTACTTCATCAAGTATACGAACACTGGGAGTGTCCACACTATAATAGAGTTAAGAGTGTATTGGGAGATATTGATTTAATTCTTTTTCAACAACTAAGGTTTTTAAATATTTAACCTCAAATTCTATAAGCTGGTATTATTCTTGAAGATGAATCAGATCAACAACTTCCAAGACATTTTCAACAAATTGACGAACAGTTTATTTCAGTTTCAGTGTTCGAGGTAATTGTCTATTCTTCCGATTGCCAATCACACTAACACCAAAACGAAACACTGTTATAGAAGAAAAAGATTTGTGTGGAAGTCGCTTTAAGAAATATTGTGTATTTAAATTTATCTAAATGAATGACTAATATATCTGATTTTATAAGTTTTGCGTGATTGCCTATTCGAGTATGTTATATTCCAGGAAACGGTCAGTGAGCATGAAAAAACTCTCGATGAAGAAAATTCTAGAGATTTAACTGACGATTACCTCATTGCAATGAAGAAAAGCAATACAGAGGAGTTTAATGTGACTTGTAAGTATAACTAAACCGCATTCATCTCTTTATCTTATTTTGCTAATGTTAGACTCCCCTTCTAAAAACATTCATGGACTAAAATTTATCTTTTCCAGACTTGTACCAAATTCTGAGCGATTTGTTTGCTGCTGGTTCAGATACAGTTAGTAACATGTTGCGATGGACTGTGTTTTTCATGGTGAAGTATCCTGATGCTCTGAAGAAAGTACAGGAAGAAATTGACAGAGAAGTTCCTGGTGACCGACTAGTGTCCCTTGATGACAAACCAAGGTTACACTTTGCGCTACTGTCAAACTCATGAGTTATGAAGTATTGGTTCCTTCATACCTCAAAGCCACTTCATATCTCGGGTGCGCTAGATAGTTTTCTATAATTGAAATCATAGAAAACTATTGTCCTTGAGGGATAATTAGTACGAAATTCTTGATGCATATCGTTTTATATAATTTAATCACAATCTACTTCAAAACTAAAGTGAATTTCATAACTCAGGTCCTTCATTACTCGAGCGCCTCATAACGTAGAACTATATATGTAACTCAGGAGTTTTACTGCACTATATGATCAGTAAGCCGCTTGATGGCACAGTGGTTTTAGCATTCGCTTCACGTCAGTGAGGTCGAGCGTTCGTGTCCCACTTTGGCTCAGTGGGATATAAGCCCTGTGTGAACGAGTGGTTACTGGCCAGGTTTGAGTGATTTGGCTGGGAGTAGGTTAAGGTCGGGATTTAGTACATATGGACCGACCCACTTGGTGGCTTGAGTGCTGTCTCTTCATCAACTTTAATTTGATAATTACAAAAGATATTGTTAACAAAAGAAGTGCTTAATAAATATATCTTTTACTAGGTTACCATATTTAGAGGCATTCAATGCAGAGACTTTCAGAGTGGCATCATTGGTTCTTATGGTGCCACAACGGTACACCAATAATGATTTCAACATTGCAGGATTCACCATTCCAAAGGTAATAATATTCTGACTTTCAATATTAAAATAATTAGGATAGACTTAACTCTGATAAATTAATTCTTGAATAATTATTACTGGATGTTTTCTCTATTTGGACTTCATCGTGTTGTAATACTTAACTTGTAGTGTTCAAAAATATATCCAACTGCAAATATCCAAACAAATATTTTGGAACGCGATAATGAAATTGTGCGAACAGTGATCGAATTTCGTTCAGACCTATAACGTCACTACAGAATTTATCTGATCTCAGTATTGCTGTAAAGATGTCTGTAATGGAAAATGCGCATGAAAACTAGGAGGTTGAAGATGATGAAACTGAGAGAATTGTTTGTTTTGCTGCTAATTCTTAGTTGAAAATGAAGTTTAGGACAATAGAGTTACTAGGAATTGATATTGGAACAACAATCAGATTTTAAGTATTATGAAACCATTTGAAACCTTTATTAAAAGTTCTCAACATAAGAAAGATTGAAGACAACTCTGAAATTATTTTTTGCTTCTAAATATACTGCCTAAAAAATTGTATATTTTAATTATGATATCAGTAGCTTTATTTCTGATGCAGTATTTCTAATTGTTTACTAAATTTGTTAGTGCAATACTTTCTCTCGTTAACATGAGAGGTATCTATTTTTGATTGGGGACTTTGTTTTCACGATTTAATGAGATGTGGAATCATCAGTGAAGAAAAATAGGAGGAAATCAAAAAGAAAACCTTAGTCAGTCGATCAATTTTTTCTGCCTTTTAGTAACAAAATGAAAGTTCAAAGAATTTAAGAATTTGACGATGGTTCTATACGCTTATGGTGTCGATTATTGTTCGACAGAATTATCACAGTGATTTGTACATGATTTGAATACAATATATGTCTTCCTTTCAGAAAAATTCAGATGAAATGCTATTATTTACATAATCAATTTTATCAAATCCAATCAGTTTTACTGATCGTGTGGCTAATGATTTATAAAAATTGAAATTATTTTCAGGGCACGGCCGTCACTGCAGATGCTTATTTCATTCATCATGATCCCAAATTCTGGGAAAAACCTGAACAGTTCAAG
This sequence comes from Caprella mutica, assembly GCA_947561585.1. Lineage (NCBI taxonomy): Eukaryota > Metazoa > Arthropoda > Malacostraca > Amphipoda > Caprellidae > Caprella > Caprella mutica. The sequence continues at coordinate 269,339 of CANNZV010000413.1, read as the reverse complement.
CCGGAGAGATTCTTAGATGAGAATGGAAAATTCAAAGCAAAATTGGGAAGGACATTCGCGTTTGGTTCTGGTGAGATTCATAATTTATAAAATATGTAGTGCTAGAGATTAATTTATGTCTTCCAAGAACATTTTACTAAAATTGTTAGCATTAATAACAATGTTAACATCAACGATTCCAGGACAAATATCCCCAGTGTAAGCCGTCCAGAACCCTCAAATGGACCGCTAACCTAACCTATTATATTTTTTTTGCGTTGCATTTTGTTTTATGAAACAATTATTTTTTTTTGCCCATTTTTGTGCAATCACCAACTAAAGGGCCGTACACACGTAGAGTTTTTTAAGTCTTTCCACCAGACTTTTTACTAAGCTCCTCCTACTTTTTCCACAAGAATATAAGAAAAAACGATATAGTGGTTATTTATTTTAGTTGGTATCCATGATACCTGCAGTTATCATGAATACCAACTGAAATAAATAATAACAATTATATCGTTATTTCTTATATTCTTGTGGAAAAAGTAGAAGGAGCCTAGCAAAAAATCTGGTGGAAAGACTTAAAAAACCCTACGTGAGTATGGCCCTTTACTAAAAAGTATTATTTGCCCTGTAGGCAAGAGAGAGTGTATCGGAATATCACTGGCTATGATGGAGTTCTTCCTCTTCTCGTCGGCCCTGTTCCAAAACTTTACAATCGAGCTACCAAAGGGAGAGAAACTGGATGACGTCATAGTCGAAACTCTTGGTCAAAGAACAACTCCTATCCAAGCATTCATTTATAAATACAGGAAACCCTGATTTCAATGAACTCTATTCATTTTAACCGATAGTTACTGATTGAGTGAGAAATGTACTGCATTCATATGTGGGTCTCACACCCGCATTCGGGTGTCACAGGTACATTTGGCTTCTAACTTTTTTATTTGAGCAGCTATGAAGTTTAAACATATACAATGTTTGACCTATATCAATACCGATAATATCCAGTGAATATATCGTCAATTAATTGAAATTTCAATTAGTAATATGCAAAACAGACTTCGAAAAATGATGTACCTGAGACAACCGATCGGGTGCCACAAGTACATTTACAATCAGGAAGTTAACATAACAGAGCCATAGCGGATCAAAAATGTACATAACAAAATTCTAAAAGCCGGAAATGTTACAGTTAGCATACGATTTTCATGAAATAAAAATGATCTTTATTAATTCAAATTTCAATTAATTGACGATATTTTCACTGGATATTATTGGTATTGATATAGTTCAAACATTGTATATGTTTAAACTTCATAGCTGCCCAAATAAAAAAGTTAGAAACCAAATGTACCTGTGTGAGGTAACCACATATGAATGCAGTACCTTATTGGATTGAGTACAGGCATGACATTTTGTTCTTGTAACTGTGATGCAATCATTTTCTTTGGTTTTTGAGCGTAATTAGAATGGTGGGCAAAATATATTTACTGGATTCATTGTTGTATTAAAGAAAACAATGTTAAGCCTTCCATCTATGTCCTATTATATAGCCCTGTTTTCCATCTAAAAGTACTATTTTATAGCCCTATTTTCCACCTATAAGTCCTATTTTATAGCCCTATTTTCCATTTATAAGTCCTATTTTTCATCTATAAGTCCTATTTTATAGCCCTATTTTCCATTTATAAGTCCTATTTTATAGCCCTATTTTCCATTTACAAGTCCTATTTTATAGCCCTATTTTCCATTTATAAGTCCTATTTTACAGCCCTATTTTCCATTTATAAGTCCTATTTTACAGCCCTATTTTCCACTTATTAGTCCTATTTTACAGCCCTATTTTCCAGCCCTATTTTTAGTCATAAAGAAAGCACTGATTCTGTTAACGGGGAGAATTAGTTGTACAAATATTCTCAAGAACAAAAGATTTCAAACTAAGGAAAGGTTTCACAAGCTATTCTATTAAAGGGCATAATTTATTTGAAAATACTATTTGAATTATTTATAAGGCTTTTAATAAAACTTCATAGATAAAATATACAATGTCATTTTCATTTTACCTGATCATATATAATGGCGATACAAATTAAAGAAAGGAATGTGAAATAACAGAGCACTATATTTTCAATTACGTATGTACCTACCATGCCACATTTAAATATATGTTTTAAAACTCTAATTGATATAATCCATAACGTATAACCAGAAACTTGTCAAGTGTCTTGTTTTGTCTTCTTCTCTACTCCGCTAATTCTCTTTTATTGCTGAAAAAGAGTCTTTTGGTAGTAGGCTTTCATGTCCCAATTTTTTGTGAGGGTACGAGCCCTAGAATATGCCCCTCCCCCTTCCAGGAGGGGCCCAAAGGGGGGCGGATGAGGTACCTGCGGGAATTATGGATACCAACTTAAATAAATAATTATATCGTTTTTTCTTATTTTCTCTTGTAAAAAGTAGGAGGAGCCATGGACAACTCTAGGTACGGACTGATTTGTATCCTTTTACAGCCCCCAAAACAAGGCCAATATTATATTACCATGCATTTTCGAGTTATGATATTAATCCACATTAAGTAAATCTCGTAGCATACATATAATGATTTGAATATAAGGCTGCACGATTTACATGAATAGCTTATTTTTATTTGTGAAATAAAGATGGGCTGTTACACCAACTATGCTGGCTATATGAAAAAGGGACGGTCTTTCCCCTGCCTGAAGATGAAGAATAGAAAACTAAATGGATAAAGTTTTTAAATTGGAAGGATTCTACAGAACTGAAGAATATCTTCATTTGCTATAAACATTTAGCGGAAGACGTGACTGTCAAGACCCCAACTCGGTTCAAGCTGAGGTCAACGTTGAAGCCAGTACCAACTATAGTTCCTGATTCTCAAAAAGTGATAAATCTACCTCCTGCTGCCATTTTGAAAGACTCAAGACCCCAAGAATTCCACCGAAACAGCGAGGTCTCAGAGAAGATGAAATAGAAGATTTCAAGAAAAAAAAACTGCATATCGAACATAGAAGACGTCATTTCCAAAGGTCCAAAGCATGTTGATTAGGACTATATATTCCACCACAAGGACGATTGCATCTTGATATATAAGCTAGAATCAAATTTAGAGCAAATCCCCCAAGTTACATTCTGCATTCGTGTAGCTAACTTGCTGGGCGTGAAGCTGTTTATAAGAATTCTCCCATCGCTTTTCCCGCTTGGTTTCGTCAAGGTAGGAACACAGTCCTCACTAGTTGCAGTATGCTGCAAGGTTTCATTAATCATATGAAGCAGGTTACTGGGGACTGCGACTCCATACTTTCGGATATGGATGCTTTGAAGCTGCAGCAAGTTCCAACGTATCCAGCTCGTGCAGTTCGGTTTGCAATTGGTATGAGGTATACGCCCTTGCAGGCCTACAATCTGCTGTTGGAAGAAATGCCGTTGCCCTTGGTCTCCTACCTTCGGCGATTGACCATTGGTGAGTTTTGTATTTATAAGATAATATTTTTTTGTCTAAATATTCTGTCTAATTGGCTTCAAATTTGTAGTCATTTCAACTACAAACTCTATTTTACACGATATATTTTTCGAGTTAATGGGAATAATATTTTTTACACATAAAAGGCGAATTTAAGGTAAAATTTTAAAATAATTTATTTAGACTAATACTTCATTGATCGGAATGAAGTTTGAAATACGTAATGACTATATCTAAAAATATTGTTTTCTTAAATCTAATGAAATGTTCGAACGTAATATTATCTTATGGTATGGTTGATCAAAATTTGCCCTAAAATTTTCTCATTTATTTATTTACTAATTATATCACGAATAATAGGATAAAAGTGACATGTGCTCTAAATTTGAAGACAATCAAGGCTATAGGAAAAAGATACAGTCAGAAGAATTTATTCAGAAATTTTTGCATTGTTATATTTTTATCAAGAATTTATTTAAAGTGAAGACATTTATGTCCTCATCTTTTTTATTTATTAACTATCTATTATCAAGTATTTATTTAAAGTGAAGACATTTATGTCCTCATCTTTTTTATTTATTAACTATCTATTATCAAGTATTTATTTAAAGTGAAGACATTTATGTCCTCGTCTTTTTTATTTATTAACTATCTATTATCAAGTATTTATTTAAAGTGAAGACATTTATGTCCTCATCTTTTTTATTTATTAACTATCTATTATCAAATATTTATTTAAAGTGAAGACATTTATGTCCTCGTCTTTTTTATTTATTAACTATCTATTATCAAGTATTTATTTAAAGTGAAGACATTTATGTCCTCATCTTTTTATTTATTAACTATCTATTATCAAGTATTTATTTAAAGTGGAGACATTTGTGTCCTCATCTTTTTTATTTATTAACTATCTATTATCAAGTATTTATTTAAAGTGGAGACATATGTGTCCTCATCTTTTTTATTTATTAACTATCTATTATCAAGTATTTATTTAAAGTGGAGATATTTATGTCCTCATTTTTACTTATAAATTGAAATATTTGTAGTTAACTGAAAAAATTATCCTTCACCTTCTGAATTAATCTTATCTCTACTTATTTTTGAAGATACTCTAATTGGTTACGAAAATATCACCATTTTAATAACATTTCATATACATTTGGCAGGTTCTATTGATCCATTGAAAGTGGCGAAAACTCTGCTGGAAAATGGAAACATTGCAGAAGATGTAGTCCTCCTGTTTGATGAAATGTATCTGCAGAAAGGCGTAGATTATGCATAAGTTTAGGGGACAAAATGCGAACGCCACGTGAGACTCACAGGAGGTTTCTCCTGTGGGTCACGTTTTTCGAAATATTTCTATCTTTCTCAAGATTTTTGATAATTTGACACTAGCAGTTGTTTAAAGGAGCCATTTGAGGACGTTTTTCACGAATACATTTTTCGGTGCAGAAGCTTCGTTTTAGAGATATTAGAGTAGGTACAAAATGTGAACGCAACGTGCAACGCGCAGAAGGTTTTTTGGGTTGGTCATGTTTTCTTAAAGGTCCTCTTCAGGCTCCGTGGAAAAAATGAGTTTATTACATAATATTATCGAACTTAGGTCTACGATCATTATTCCGCAAACTGCATACATTTCGGTTCAGTATATATTATATTATTTGCTTTTAAAGTTTTTTAATACTCTGTGAGCAACAGTCAAGCGAATCTCTAACCTGACGCTGAGAAAGAAGATTGTACACTCTTTATTTTGATTTCAAATTTAGATTTTTAAACAAACAATGCGTTTTTGGCCTTCTTTTATTGATAATTTTATTTTTAAACCGATTTGGAAACTGTCTTTTCATGTCTTTTACTTTCATATACATACGATTATACAAAAAAGAAGGTGTTAAATGGCATGACACTCATTTTATGAGCATCCATTCATATATACAGGGTGTCTCGAAAAAAATGAAACACAACTTCAAATTAGTATACAGTAGCGAAAAAAATATAAGGGTAGGCAAAAACAAGTTATCTAAATCTTCAATTTCATAAAAAGTACAAAACACACATTATTGAAATATTGCACGTATATTTATATAGAGCTCAAATGTATTCGTATGAAATTTCAAATCATTTGGACAAATATTCTAGGAATAGTTCCATATTTAACTTGAAACACTAAATTTTGCTCTGGTCAAAAGTTAAGGGTAGCCATCATAAACTTTGAAATATTCGCGGATATTGGCAATTAACTTAATAATTTGTAAATAATTCTTTGCTTTATCACTCTAATACATCTTCTACCCCAAAATTCTAATAATTTTGCTCAATATGAAGGAGTTATCCATCTCCTTTTCATCCTCAAGAAATGTCCACAAGTTTCCCCTCTGATACAGTCTCTAATTGTCGTTGCAAAAGATTTTTATTGCCACAGGAAGGTCCAAAACGATTGTGCAACATATTGTTGCTCAACATAATCAGTTGGGAGTTATTGATTCCAAACTGAAGAATGGTAGACTTCCCAAAGCATCGCTGAGAGAAGATCGTGCAAGTCTTCAAAGTAGCTGGCAAGGTAGTTTCAACACTTCTGGTCAAATTTTTCGTGAGATAGATGTCATGTCTGGTGGTACGGTGTCCAGTCTACTTTTTCGCTTCGACTCCAAAAAGTTGGTTTGCAATCATTTGTCCCTGCATCGAAGCTTTTAATCTCTAAAAAGAAACGGAAAGTGATACCTGTGTTTGGTCATGAGTATGTCGTTCGGTCGATTTATCAGTGGTCGAAAGAACATTCTAGTGATGATGGAAGAAAAATAGAAGTTTTTGGTTCTTATAGGAAAGTACAAATTAAACGTAAAGTAGGGGGAATGTTAACTATGAACTGCGTCAAGAAAACAGTTAATTTTGGAGGAGGTAGTGTGATGGTATTGGTGGTCATTTTTTCTGCTGGACCTGGTCCTATTGTTCGTCTACGAGGAGGAGTTATTGCAGAAGTATGAAACAGCTCCTTCGTCATCATACTCTCCCCTATCAACAAGCAGCTGACCCTCATCCAAAGAGTTTCAAGCAGGACAACGTACCCTACTACTCAGATAAAAATATATGACTCTATTAGAAGATGAAGAAATTGCTCTAATGAGCTGGCTTTCACAGAGTCCTGACCTCAATCGAATTGAGATTGTTTGGATAATAATTGGAAACTGTACTCAGAGAAGAAACACAAGAAATGTGGAAGAATTGTGGACATTTCTCGAGGATGAATAGAAGATGGATATCTCCTTCATATTGTGCCAAATTTGTAGAATTATGTGGTAGAAGATGTATTGAAGTGATAAGGTAAAGCATTTTTCACAAATTATTAAGTTAATTGCCAATATTCGCGAATATTTCAAAGTTTATGATGGCTACCCTTAACTTTTGACCAGAACAAAATTTAGTGTTTGAATTAAAATATGGAACTATTCCTTGAATATTTGTCCAAATGCTTTGAAATTTCATACGAATACATTTGAGTTCTATATGAATGAACGTGCAAAATTTCAATAATGTGTGTTTTGTACTTTTTATGAAATTAAAGATTTAGATAACTTGTTTTTGCCTACCCTTATATTTTGTCCGCTACTGTATTTCAAAAACTATTAAACCCTTTTCCATTCACAGTTAAATTTTCATTGAGTTTCATGCATTTGTGTGAATGTTATAAGGATTTTATTGATGGGTAGTGAAAATGGCTTTTGCACAGAAATAGTTAGAAAAACTAAAAATTTTTGGTATATTTTCTCTGCTTGTTAAATTTATTTTACATAGACAATTATTATTTGGCATTTATCAATGGATGTGTATAAATCAAATGAAACTTTATGAAGAGAAAATATCGATAAGTTAATTTGTTAAGATTGTTTAACCGTTTTAGTGAGGACTGGAGCGCACGAACCAGTCACTAGGTTTTTAATGGCTAGGTTACTAGGGTTAGAGGCAACAAGAAAATGAATATCTGATAAATTTTAGGCTAGGTTGAGTTGCAATTTGACAAGTATGGAATTTCAAGCATTAATTAATGAATATAAAGTATGTTAACTAAATTTAATAGCTCTATCTTTACACTTTAATAATCTATATTTTTATTCAATAAGAAAGCCTAGAACAGTTAACAAATTGCAAATAATAAATAAAAAGAGGGAACTTACGACTGTTGTAGTTCTTGTGATTCACAAATAATAATAATAATGCAATTGCAAATAAAATGTTGCCATATGATTGGTGCAAGATTTCTAAAGATAAATATCGAAATTTTCACAACAAGCATAAAATTCAATATAAAATAGTATGAGATTATTTTTAATAGCAATAAAATAATAGTAAAGAGTTGACAGCAAAAAAGGAAATTAAGTACCAGGGTGTAGTAACATAAAGAGTATAGTAACTATCGTCGTCTACTATAGTAGACGAAGCAAAAATAATACGTCATCAAAACGAAACACATTTTGTTTGGACCGAGCGGCTCATAATTCCTCGTATTTGCATGTAAATATCGAGATGTTCAAATTCATTTATAAGTGTTCCGTGTAAAAGAGAAACTTAAAAGGGGATTGAACCTCAAAGTTTAATATATAGATTTAATTCTGCTGATATTTTATTGTTAATTTCTTTTACTTATCTGTAAGAAATAGGGTCTTAAACCTAAACTACCTAGGAGCCTAAAGTAGTGCTAGTTAACTGCTAGACTGTAGTTCCTATGAATAGCAATTACGAAATAAAATAATGTAAATACAATTTAACAGTACCCAGTTAAATAAACACAGAGGGTTTTACAGTGAACATTCATGAGACGTGAGCGGGGGAGCAGTGGATTTTTGATGAATGATGTGCGACAGGTAACACTTCGAAGTTGAAACCGTAGTCCTAGAGTGTCTGTACGTCTGTACCGGCTGTCGCCTTCCAGTGGAACTTTATTAATTAAGTTTGGTGAGAAACTCCACTAGGAATCACAATACTAGGATTTTTAGACTCCGTTTTTAGACTTCTACTGCTCATTGAGGGGTAGTCTTTGCTGCAGTGTACGCGTAAAGTGTAATTGCTGCACGGTACGCGTACAGTGTAATTGCTGCACAGTACGCGTACAAAAGTTACGCTCAGCTTGCCGGTGTCAACATGAGCAACAAGAGATAGTATTTTAGTATACGCACTGCCTAAATTATATACAAAAAGGGCGTAACAGTTTGTGCGGAACATGGTTTTGGTGGAATCGTAATTTTAAGTCTTTCACATGCCTCCGTTGCCGGGCAACTTGTTCAGTTAAAAAAAATGTATATGTACGTATTATAGTCATTTAAATTCACATTTAAATTATCTGGAACATTCCTTAATATGTATCATAGTCAACACAAAAAAAACACCATGGCATGAAAATCGAAAAAAAATGTTGCGCGGCATTTTTTTTCATTTAAATTAACGGCAGTAATTAGAATTCGTTGGACCACTTTGAACATCTAACAAAACTTCTATGTGCTGTATAAACCGGGAAAAGGACTATTCCCTGCTGGACTTTTCTCCGCCGGACTATTCCCCGCCGAACTTTCCCCCGCCTGGACTTTTCCTCGCCGGACTTTTCTCCGCCGGTCTTTCCCCCGACGGACTTTTTTCCCTGGCTATTTTTTTTTAATTTAAACCTTGGAAGACAATATGATATTACGATTTTTTAATTGGTTATTTGGAAAAAAAAAGTTTTAACCAATAAATCTATTGCCGTGGAATTGTAAATCGAAGTCTGCCGTCGCAACTAGCCAATTTTTTGGATTTTTTTTTTATACATAGCTGCATGGAAATTGGTCACTTACCAACTCCTTGAACCGAACCAGTTTTGTAGTTACTCATTCGATAATTAGTTTTCATTGGAGATTTTTAGAAAAAATGTACAACTTTATATCTAAATTGTCCTCAAATCAGACTACTTGAAAAGTCTTGATTTAAGGATTTCTACACTCTAACTTATGCATTTTCATAATAATGGTTAATCCATTGTTAGTTCTTTAAGGAATGAATATTAAATATGCGTAATAGAAAAAAAGACACTATAAAAAGAAGCCAAAATTAAGTGTAATAAAGAAATATATAGTAGGATTATTAATTCTGTAGTCTATTATATTAATTGTCAAATCAATAAACTACAATTAAATATATACTTTTGGAAAAGTGTACATTTGAACTAGAAGTAAATAGATGATCATTTTTAATAATAACTGGCAAAGATAATAATATGTTCGCGATATGATGCTAATGACATGGCAAGTTCATTTGATAGTGTTGTTAATGTGACTTACGTTAAATCATTTCCTATTAGAACTAAAATTATTACAACGAAGCGTTTAGAAAAACCTTGGTTGACGCAAGAAATTTTGAAACTTATTAAGCAAAAAGCCAAGTATTTTAAATTATGCAAGCTAGGTTTAGTGAGTGATCGACAAAATAAGTTATTTAAAAATAAACTAACAAACTTGATCCGTACTGCCAAGGTGAACTATCAGAGGAGAATTTTTAATAACTGCAGCCGAAATCTATGTCAAACATGGAAAAATATTAAAAATGTGTTAGGTAAAAATTACAAGAATAGTGGTGTTGGCATGCTGGTTGTGAACGGTAGAGAGGTCGTGGAGGATGCTGCTATAGCAAATACTTTTATTGACTTTTTCTCTAACATAGCACATAGTCTAGATAGTAACATTCCTTTTACTCATACCGACCCGATTAGCTTTGTTACTCAAAACTCTCAATCATCATTTTTTGTTTCTCCTGTAACTCCAACTGAGGTCTCTAAGGTTTTTCTTAAGTTAAAAAGAACTAAATCAAACTTATATGTTGCTCCAGTAAAAAAATTGTTTCTTGTTCATGAATATATATCCCATCCTTTGTCTGTTATTATCAATAAGTCTTTCTCTACTGGTATTTTTCCTTCTATTTATAAATATGCTGATATAATTCCTCTATTAAAAAAGGCAACCCAAACTATAGATCTAATTATCGTCCAATATCCTTGCTCCCTGTGTTTAGTAAGGTAATTGAGAGATGCATGTACAATCGTTCGACATCTTACTTTAATAAAAACTCTGTTATTTCTCCGCAACAATTTTGTTTTCAAAATGTAGATCTACCGTTGACGCCTTATTGCTTTAGTGTGATTTTATAAATAATTCTTTGAATTCTAAAATGCATACTATAGGGGTTTTCATTGATTTAACAAAGGCCTTTGACACTGTTAATATTGATATCTTGTATAGCAAAATCTTTCTCTATGGTGTGCGCGGTCTTCCCCTTAACTGATTAAAAAAAAGTTGCCTCTCTAATCGCTCTAGTGTTGTTCGTATCGGAGCTTGTAGGTCCGAGGGGAGTCTGTCAAATATTGGTATTCCGCAGGGTTCTATCTTGGGACCTCTGTTATTTTTATCTTATGTTAATGATTTACCTAATGTTTGCTCTGACTTCACCAGTATCCTATTTGCTGATGATACGACTCTTCTCAGATCGAATGAGTGTTTCCCGCGTCTTATTTCTACCTTTGATGAAGGGTTGGTCAAGGTGGGGGACTGGTGTCGAGTCAATAGACTCACGCTCAATGTGTCAAAGACCTTTGCTATGCATTTTACTACTTTAAGTAGCGGCCATGTAGACCTATCTATTACTATGAATAATTGTGATATTCGATTTCATGACACTGGTGATTACCTCGGGGTGAGGGTTGACTATGGAATGAGGTTTGATTAGCACATTGATTATATAGCACAGAAAATTACAGAAACAGTTGGTATTTTTTATAGTCTTAAAGATATCTTACCTGAACAAAATCTTATCAACCTATATTATTCTTTTGTATATCCGTATTTGATTTATTGCAATATTGTTTGGGGTTCAACTTTTTCTTCACACCTTGATAAACTGCTTCTCTAACAGAAAAAAATAGTACGAATTATTACACATAGTTGCTTTTTGCAGCATTCAACTCCCTTGTTCTATAGAACCAAAATCTTAAAAATAAACTGATATTCTTAAACTTTTGGTAGGGCAATATATGTTTAAAGATTTAAATAGATCAAATCCTAGTTTTTCAACATCTAACAGTCTATATTTCACTCGATCAGTAGATTATATTGTACCACAATTTCAACGTCTCTCTGTCACTCAGCGCTCAATCACTTTTAGTGTTCCTACTATTTGGAATAGCATACCGTCAGATATCCGTAAAGCTAGATCTCTCTCAATATTTAAATCGAAATACAAACATTATTTAATTTCCCAATATTCCTCATATACAATCTTGTTAGTGTCTGAAAGTTACTACCACTGTGTATTACTTCTCATCTTATATTTTCCTTTCCTTTAATTATTTTTGTCTTGTATTGTAACATTAAATGTTGTATGATGTTAATTTAACTTTATGTTGCCCGAAAATTATTTTCTAAATACTTATATATGGGCTTGATTTCCAATATTGTGTTGTATTATTTACTATTTTTTTGAATAGATCACAGCCTATCCTACTGTGAGCTATGTTGTAAAAGGACAATATTTTATCAATAAAGATGTTTCGATGTTTCAATATGTATAACTTTAGAGCAGAAATAAACTGAATTAATCGTAGCTTCTTAGACTAAATTGCTACATTTTGCAATCCATTAGAATTGCCATAATGTTTTGAACTTTGTAGCATATCTTAATTATATGCAAATTTACGAAAGTACAGTCTTAAAATATGAACGACCAATACGGACACATACGGAAATCAAAGCTAAAAATAAGACTGTATTATTGTGTAAGTCTGTTAATAAAACGTGTCTTCTATTGATAAATGGTTTGTTTTATCGAAACTTTAATTTAATAGCCCAAAATACTATTATTTTATTCGGTAGGGGAAAGTCCGGACGAGAATAGTCCAGGCGGGGAAAAGTCCGGCAGGGAATAGTCCTGGCGGGGAAAAGTTCGGCGGGGAATAGTCCGGCGGAGAATGATCCGGCGGGGAAAAGTCCGGCGGGGAAAAGTCCTAGTGCCGTATAAACCACATGATGAGCTGGCTGGCCTGATCAACCATATAGACGGCCATGATAAAACCCACAAAACTTACATATACACTTGCTGAGGTTAGTTTTATGAAACTGGTATTTAAAGGGAAATCTAGGAGTATGACTTTTTATCTAAAAAAATTCTCTCGTACCTTTCGACATGACACCTTCCAACCTCTTCCGCAAGACCGATACCCCATCCTCCAGTCCTCTTCCCCATCCTCCAGTCCTCCACTCCTACCTCTGGCAACCTCATCTCCTCCCCATTCCATCCCCTCACCACACAGCTGTACTATTGTTTTAAAATAAAACAACTGTGTGGTGAGGGGGTGGAATGGGGAGGAGATGAGGTTGCCAGAGGTAGGCTTACCGAACCTGGTTCTATTGTACCAGATTTGGTACTTTTGCTGTTTCATTTTTCTAAAATTAGTACTTTTCCTCTCCCTAATTACCTCATTTTTCAAGAATATTTTCAATTTTGACGAACATTATGTCGAAAAACGTTGAATTTCATGGAAATTTAAGGTTTTTGGTACTTTTGTGTCCAATCTGGTACTTTTTCAGTGTGTTATATGGTACTATCACTAGAAAGCTTACGGCAACCCTGGTCTCATATCAGTATTGAGAAGCAGCTTGTGAAGCTAGTACGTTCAATGCAATGTTTCCATCTTCGCTCCTATTTCAATGCTATTTGTACTGTACTCTATTTATTTTGTTTTTTATAATGTATATGCTTACTGTTATTTATTTAAATTAGCCACTGGTGTTGAACTTCAAAAATAACTTCAAATTTTCTTTGTGATATAACAGATTTCATTGATATTAGGGAGTTGGAAGATATATAGATAGCTATAATATATTTACTACTTTTATTCGTTGTGCTTATAAACAGATGAAAATGAAGATTTCAGTGTTTATTCTTTTTCTTTCATTGATGGTAAGTAGAATGATTTATTTTACTTAATAGATTCCAATTGATATTTTTGTAAATTATAATTATTATTTATATACAGTTCTGTGTTTTTTCAATTTTACTTCAGATTTTGATACTCGTGCTGATGCACTCAATAGTGAGTTTTAAGTAAAAAAAAAATTATATTTAGGAAGTTCGTATTTTTAATCTCTGAATTTCTTGGTAATTTTGGATCATCTTGTGATTCAAAATCTTTTGAAGTAACAGATTTTTTTTCATTTATTAATTTTATTTAATCTAGATTTTTTAGATCATACATTTTTTTTAAATCTCGCATTTTTTGAATCCCTCACTTTGTATGAAATCCCTCATGTTTCTGAAATTCCGCTTTTTATAATACACCGTTTATTATAAATCCCTCATTTCTATGAAATCCTTCATTTGTTGAAATTCTGATTTTTTTTTAATCTTTCGCATTTTTTTTTAAATCTTGCATTTTTTTTAAATCCCGCATTTTATATAATCTCTCATGTTTCTGAAATACCACATTTTTTTAATTCCCCGTTTAGTATAAATATCTCATTTTTCTGATATATTGCATATTTTAAAATCACCGTTTTCTATAAATAGCCCATTTTTATAAATCCCGTATTTTTAGAAAATCCCATTTATTAGAAATCCCGTAGTTTTTGAAATCCCGCAATTTTAAGGAATCCAACATTTTTCAGAAATCCTTCTTTCTTCAGAAATCTTTCATTTTTTAAGTATTCCAATATTGTTTTGAAATCCTGATTTTCAGAGGAAATCCCTTTTTTAAAATCTCGCATAATGCATAAATCCTGCACTTTTTAAATTCCTATATTTTTTTAAAATACCTCATTTTTGGAATTCCTACAAAATTATGAAAACCCGTATTTTTTGTAATCCAAATATTTTGTATCCGGGATTTATTGTATCCCGTATATTTGCTACCAGTATCTTTCCTATTATCCAGATTTTTGTTATCCTGGCAATTATTTCAATCATATCGTATCTTCACACTTTCGTTTCTCAACGCTGCGTTAGAAATACTGATCATGGCAAAAAGTTAATCTGCAATTGATTTTAACGGAGCCCTTCTTACTTGCGTTAGAAAAAACGCAGCAATTCTCTAACGCAAGTGTAAATGGGCCTTTACACGAGCACTGGTCAGTGCCACTTTTCACCACATTTTTTTCACCACACTGCCCACCAATTACCTCAACGCCTTTACACGAGCAGAATGTGCTTCGGTGAGCACTGACACTTTAGTATCGTGGTTAGCATCTAATATGCTATTAAACTCTAACGCTGTTAGTGTTTTATCTTTATTATATTTAGATTTTATTTTCCATAGGCATGGGTGCTGTTCAACTAGGCCAATGAAAGGAGTTGTTGATTGTCTGGCAATCGCTACTGACAGACAGTGGCACTTTGTGGTGAGCGTTCGCTCTCAGAGCGATAGCTTGGTCACCACCAAGTTTTGCCAAAAAGGGTGGGGCAAGTAGCAAAGTGGGCGTTGCATAGAGCAGTGTCACCACAAAGTGGCACTGAGCACTTACCGTGTAAAGGCCCCTTATGGGGTCCGTTAAAATTAATTGTAGCTAAACTTTTTGCCATGAGCAGTATTTCTAACGCGGCGCTGAGAAACGCAAGTGTGAAGGTGGCCTAAATGTTAAAAAGGGTGACATTTTTCTTGCAACAGACCAACCAAAAGACAAAGACACACTGTGTATGTCTGTGTGATTTTTCATACAAGTACCTATGTATTCACATTTCGAATTGAATTTCATTAATGAAAGCATTAATTTTTTTCTGTAAAGGTCCCCTCCAAGCAAATTTTTTTATTGCTTAAATCAACGAGGCTAATGTTTCTTATCATTTTACTGCAAACCCCATCAAATTTGATAGCATATTTTTAATTTTATATGTTTTTAAAGATTTTTATAATCTAAATTCTACAAAACCTACTTTACTTCCGACTTTCTAATTTTCAGTCCGAAGAAGAAGAATGTACACCATTTGTTTTGATTATCAACTAGGTATTTGGTTTAATAAATCTAAATATTATTCGTTTAAAGGTTTAAATTTGGATGAACTTATTATAGAAACGTTTATAAACTTTAGAAATAATTAATATCTTAAAAGGAGGCCAAAAACGCATTGTTTGTTTAAATATCTAAATTTGAAATCAAAACAAAGAGTGTACAATCTTCTTTCTCAGCGTCAGGTTGGAGATTCGCTCAATTGTTGCCCACAGAGTATTGAAAAACTTTAAAAGCAAATAATAAAATATATACTGAACCGAATTGTATGAGGTTTGCGGAATAATGATCAAAGACCTTAGTTCTATAATATTATGTAATAAACTCATTTTTTTCCCGGAGCCTGGAGAGGACCTTTAAATACCATTCATGTAAAACAAATTGCTACTTCCGTCTTCAATTCATACTATTTACCCTGGCACTTCTCAATAGTCTGACAACTCACCCCAATGATCTGACGCTTTTAGTTTTTTATATGAAAACGTAATGTATATTGTTGTATTGCTAGTTTGTTGTACTGCAAACTTCATGATTTTTTAAAGACCTGACAGGGGAGTTCCCAAGCAACACAAGTTAATGGGGCCCATGTGGGCACCAGGTTGACAAATCGTTTTGGTACGGTGTGGTATTTTTGTAAAATAATCCAACATGATTCAAACCATATGTTGGCCAAGATTTAGCCAATATGTTAATCAAGTTTCAGCCATACAATTTTGATATGTTTATAATGGTAGCCGGTAAATTGCCTGAAAACAATTTTTCGAAAGACAATTGCTCGAAAACAATTGCTCGAAAAACAATTGGTCGAATGAACAATTGCTCTAAAGAACAATTGCTCGAAAGACAATCGATCGAAATACAATTGCTCGAACGAACAATAATTGCTCGAATGAACGATTGCTCGAATTATCAAATTGCTCGAATTATAAAATTGCACAGTTTTCGATTTTATTAAAGTCAGTTATTCATGAAGTGGAGCTGCACCCAACAATCCTTGTTTCTTTTTAGTAATTGAGCATTAATGATTTTAATTATTACTCATTCTGCATAATCTTTGTTTTTAGACCGTTTGTGTCATCTCGTATGTAACATCCCAGCTAACCAAAAGCTGTTTGTCCCACGTCTTAAGACGTCTGATATCCTTCGCTTTAGAGGGATTTAAGACGTGGAGCAAGAAGTGGGGCGAGGGACCTCACTGACAGAGGGGGACATCCACAATCCACATGTCCCACGTCTTACCCCACTTCGTTTTCAAGACATGGGACCCACGTGGGACAGAGTGCGGATGTCCCTCGCTATAGAGGGATTCAAAACGTGGGACAGAGTGTAAATGTTCCCCTCTGCAAGACGTGGGACCCACGTGGGACAGAGTGCGGATGTCCCTCGCTATAGAGGGATTCAAAACGTGGGAAAGAGTGTAAATGTCCCCCTCTGCAAAACGTGGGACAGAGTGCGGATGTTCCCCTCTGCAAGACGTGGGACAGAGTGCGGATGCCCCCCTCTGCAAGACGTGGGACGGAGTGTGGATGTCCCCCCCTGCAAGACGTGGGACAGAGTGCTGATGTTCCCCTCTGCAAGACGTGGGACAGAGTGCGGATGTCCTTCTTCTGCAAGACGTGGGACTGAGTGTGGATGTCCCCCTCTACAAGACGTGGGACAGAGTGCGGATGTCCCTCTCTGCAAGACGTGGGACAGAGTGCGGATGTCCCCCTCTGCAAGACGTGGGACAGAGTGCTGATGTTCCCCTCTGCAAGACGTGGGACAGAGTGCGGATGTCCCCCTCTGCAAGACGTGGGACAGTGTGTGGATGTCCCCCTCTTATATATGTATAAGAAATAAAAAAGATCATACTAATCATTATTGCAATTTCTTACTTTATTGCATATAGTGTATATCAATTATCTTAATATTACACAATGTTATATACAAATTAAATGGAAAGAAATGGAGAAAGAAATGTAGTGGTGTTCTTGGGACTCGAACTCAGGACTGAAGTGTGGTGTACTATTGATGTCGGCGAAGCTACCACTGAGCCATCATGAACATGGTAGAAGTAGTATTGGAATGATCTTTATGCAACTTGATGACTTGCGTGCTTCTTAAAGTTATTTCAAATAAATATAATTTAATATTCTACATTTTGTTATCTTTTCTTTTTTAATGTAAATGATAAAAATGGGAAACGGACTATTCCCCGCCGGACTTTTCCCAGCCTGGACTTTTCCCCGCCGGGCTATTCCCCGCCATACTTTTCTCTGCCGGTCTTTTTCCCGCCAGACTTTTCCCTGCCTATTTTTTTAAATTTGAATCTTGGAAGACAATTGAATATTAAAATTTTTTAATTAGTTTTTTTGAAAAAAAAAATTGTTTTGACCAATAAATCTATTGCCGTGAAATTTTATATCAAAGTCTGCCGTCGCAACTAGCCAATATTTTGGATTTTTTTCCCGCGTGAAACAGACGAGGGACAGAGAGGGACATCCCGCGTGGGACAGAGAGGGACATCCTGCGTGGGACAGAGAGGGACATTCAACGTGGGACAGACGTGGGACAGAGAGGGACATCCTGCGTGGAACAGACGTGGGGCAGAGAGGGACATCCCGCGTGGAACAGACGTGGGACAGAGAGGGACATCCCGCTTACTTTTTCCAGCGTAAAACAGACGAGGGACAGAGAGGGACATCCTGCGTGGGACAGAGAGGGACATCCGGCGTTCGACAGAGAGGGAGATCCCACGTGGGACGGACGTGGGACAGAGAGGGAAATCCCGAGTGGGACAGAGAGGGACATCCCGCGTGGGACAGAGTGGGACATCCCGCGTGGGACAGACGTGGGACAGAGAGGGATATCCTGCGTGGGACAGAGAGGGACATCCCACGTGGAACAGAGAGGGACATCCCACGTGGGACAGACATGGGACAGAGAGGGACATCTTGCGTGGGACAGAGAAGGACTTCCAGCGAGGGACAGAGAGGGACATCTCACGTGGGAAAGACGTGGGATTTCCCCCGTGTGACAAACGTGGGACATCTCGCTTGTGCAAGACGTGGGACGTGACTGGTATTTCAGACGTTGGAAAGACGTGGGATTTCAGACGTCTTGAGACGTCTGAAATCCCTCGTCCCTCTCTGTCCCTCGCTAGCGAGGGATGTCCCCCTCTGTCCCACGCAGGACAGTGAAGATATGGTTAGCTGGGATGTGAATTGGAATCATGTGGTGAATCACTACTATTCATGTTTTTTTTATCGTAAAACCAGAAAACTTATTTATTACTAGCCTATCTGTGTGTGGCACCTCAATAGGTGAAATAACTCAAAATCATGACAGAGTTTTCATAAATCTTAATATTTTTTCGGGTTTTATGATAAAGAACATGAATAGTAGTGATTCACCACATGATTCCAATTCACATGTTACATACGAGATGTCACAAACGGTCAAACAAAAAAGATTATGTAGAATGATCATGAGTAATAATTAAAATCATTTATAGAATGATTAATGATCAATTACTGAAAAGAAACAAGGATTGTTAGGTGCAGCTCCACTTCATGAATAACTGACTTTTATAAAATCGAAAACTGTGCA
Organism: Caprella mutica; assembly: GCA_947561585.1. Lineage (NCBI taxonomy): Eukaryota > Metazoa > Arthropoda > Malacostraca > Amphipoda > Caprellidae > Caprella > Caprella mutica. The sequence continues at coordinate 250,277 of CANNZV010000413.1, read as the reverse complement.
ATTTTATAATTCGAGCAATTTTGTTCATTCGAGAAATTTAATAATTCAAGCAATTGTTCATTCGAGCAATTTTTCGTTCGAGCAATTGTTTTTGGAGCAATTGTCTTTCGAGCAATTGTTCTTTCGAGCGATTGTTCATTCGAGCAATTGTTTTTCGAGCAATTATTTTCGAGCAATTGTTTTGAGCGAGTAATTGTGTTTCGAGCAATTGTTTTCGAGCAATTTACCTAGAACCGTTTATAATTAATCAGGTTGAGCCAATATTTAAAATTCCAAAAAAATGGAAAACCATATATAGTATCCCCATGTAATTTCTATGTGACTTTTCAGTCTGCCATCTCTTGCCCATCTAACCATCTAGTGCCCATGTTGGCACAATGTGTCATGGTTGCTTGGGTTGGGGGAGCGGCACGCTTTCCTCAATACATATAATTATTTTATGCTATATCAGAAATAAAGTAAAAATATTTTATCAGAAATAAATTGCACTAATGGGGCGCAGATTTACACTCCAGATTAGATAGCCTCTTTGATTTACTATGAAATATTTTGAACAATATTACCTAACTTTGATACATTATATGTTGAAATAAATAATATATTAACCTATATATTTGTCCTTATACAGATAAAAAATATAACATTATATGTATCACGCGCGTTGACTGACCTGCAATATTGACCGATTACATCACGTTCGAATGATAGGGACTTTTTTGTTTAATTTATGGATCTAATTGGTAGATTTCATGTGTGCAGAATATGGGACATTTTCAACACTTTTTGTTCGAACAATCTTTCATTTTTTTTCCATATTTACATGTACATTTCGAAAAACAATATGCAAAATAGAGACCTTTGCCACTTTCTACAACTTGGGCACATGAACATATTTCAATATTGCCGTCAATAAATAGGGATTGATTCGACCATCAATGGATTGTTGCGTGCTCGAATAATATGGAATATATCAAAAATATACTGATAAAACGAAGAACTTGCCCAGAAAATGGTATAACAAACCCGGAAACTTAATTTCCGGGTATATAAATTAAGCATTTTCACAAAAAATGGTATTCTAGAAGAAGGTCTTGAGTTCTGAAAATGGCTCTTCTTACCTATATAAACTGTCAAAATTTGGAAATTTGACAGCAGGCCTAAACTAAAATTCTACATTTTATACTGCCGACAATATTCAAATCTGGAACAATAACATATACTAAAGATTAAAGATATCTCGATAAGTTATTGTCCTTTATTCTTCGAAAACACAACTAGTTCAATGTAAGCTCACCTGATTAAATGAATGATTATTATCAATTTTTCCAATTGGAGAAATATGTTAACAGCAGTTCGGTATTGATAGCTGCATATGATGATAATTGTAAAGTTAGACACCAGAAGCTATTTGATACCAAAGGGTAATAAATAATGAGTAAAATGTGAGACAATTTTTATATCTGACAACAATATTTGTTCCAGGTGAGGGATGTCTTCACTATTAGAGGTCTCTACATGTCTGAGGTGAGTAAAGAAAATTATAAGGGTAAATACACAGTAGCAGATATCAAGTTACAAAACGATGTTCAGTTTTCGAAAGGAAGTGGATAAAGAAGGATCTTTTCAGTGTATTGTGTCATTAAATAACAATGGAATGGTTCTAGGTCTTTTTTGCCGAAAACACCTTCAACGCACGACACTTTCGCCGATAAAAATACAATTATTTACCTAAATAAGGTATACTTATTTTACAGTAAGAAACAGTAAAGTATATATTTTGTCACTGTCAAGTAAAGTATACATTTTGTCACACCAAATAGACAAATCAATACCTCAAATAAGTATATATTTGTAATTGTATCCGTTTCTTACAATTTAGTAGTTCAATTGTCTTAAGTGTGATTTTAGAGTGTTGCTTATATGACGTCACGCAAACAACATACCCCGATTGTCCTTACTATATTTCAATTCTAGTTCCCGCTTTCGAAGCCAGGTGGCAAAGAAAATAGAAATTGTCGAGAGTAGTGTATCTTATTGTAGTACAATAACTTTGGATATGGTATTTTAAAATAGCAATCTATTTTTTTAAACTTGTACTGTCTAGTACTAAACTAGTACGGTCAAAATATATAACTGTTAAATTGAAATATATTCTGAAATTATTTTAAGTAAATTCAAGTTAATCTTATTTTCAATTTTGTGCTTTTTTAATATTGGATTATAAATATAAATTGTTAAAGTTTAATATGTTAAATTTATATTTAAAAAAAATATATATATATAAATTGCGTCTCGCATTTCAAACTTTTAATTTACAAGTTACTAATTTAAACCTAGAAATTTACAACCACGGAGAAAATTCCTACGAGGAAATCTACGCTTGACAAAATTCCACATTGACAAAGGTCAGCCGGGAAGAATTCCTCCGGTCAAAATTTCGATGGGCAAAATTCCTGTTACCGTATTCAACCTATGTCCTATGTACGAGTTTAGCTGCCAGCAATCATTCTAATTTTTAAGCTAAAATGAAAGATATTCATATATTAAATAAGCTAAAATAAAAAATTTCTTTGAATTATGTGTGCAACTGTGCAATGTGCATATTGTACTGAGGAGATATATTAATTTAAATCTCATAGAACAGAGCTACAGAATATGAAATTGCTTGTTCTTATTTCTAAACTGTTGAACCATGCTACTTCTATTCTTAACAGGTTGAAATACTTCCTGAAGGACAGGTTCCTACTGATGCAGAGGATGAAATTACCTGTACGGTGGCTACCATCGAACCTACTGACAGTGGTATGAAGTTTGTGAAATACATCGCTAGTCCTGAAGAGGCACTGTCGCAATCCTGCCTCTGGATAGACGACGCAGCCTCGACTTTTGAGGAGTGTGCAGATGCAGCTGCTGCTGCAGGTGAGTAAAATACACTATTGTCCAACTCACACAAATACAGAGATTTGTTAATTTTAGAGGTTACTTCAAACTCAACGTTGAACGTTTTTTGTAATATCAAAATTTCTATTCAATTAGGAACCTGCCTTAAAACAAGGAGAAAACAATAAGTTTTGTGCTGGTTTGTTAGTCCTTCTCTGTTCTAAAGCTTGAATACTCAAAAAACTTTCAAGATTTAAAAATTACCCTTTGAATGGGAACATTCCTTGAGTATAAATCTCTTCACTCACCTTAATATGCATTATGTAATCACTATAAATTATCATAATTTTTCAGCGTCCAAGATGTTCCTGTTTGACGAAGACAGGTGCCAAATTTCAGATGAGTTCTATGAGAGAACTGATATGTGTGCCAAGAACCATTCCCAAATTGTTTATGTGGACGTTGATGCAGGTAGTGTCACATAAATAATAAGTATAAATTGTATAATCTTAACTATATCATTTAGCTAGGAGAAGAAATCAATTGACCGGAGATCATTTGATTCCCAGTCGTCTTGTTTTATGTCTATACTCCTAGTGTACATTTATATTGGTGTTCATATTAATAACATAATATATATTAGAGATATGCATATTGCAATTTATTAAGTTTAAGAAAACAAAGTGATAGAGGAAAAAACAGCTAACACGAATTTTTTTTTTTCACATTCAGATAAGTAACAAGTGACGCTATCAAGTTACGATCGAAAAAAAAAAAATGTTTAATGACAAAATCAAATGCACTTGTAGGTTATGGTGGATCGTTTTGAGATTTTGCTCTAGCTATAGCAGGGACGTATCTAAGATTCGGTTGGGGGGGGGGGGACTTTTCAAATTTATTCCATGTGTCTGAAAAAATCTACGGATTAGTTATCAGACTTGAAAAAATGTCAGTTATTTGATTCTTTCAATTGTTTTCAGCATGTTTACACTGTAACTGTGTTCCATCAGAAGCATCATTTTTAAATTGCGAATTGGGAGAACTTAAAATGATTCAAGCTGTATTATGTATACGTCAATTGTTCATAAGAATGTTTTTTTATCATCCCATTAATATTAGCATTCATCTTCAACCTTAAAAATGTTTCTGAATTTGAGAAGAAATGGATCGTCATGTACTCTGTACCTTGCTAAAATATTTCCTCCTACAACAGTGCGTCGAAAATTTATGCTTCAATCCAAGCTAAATAGAAGTTAAATCTTACCAAACCTGAAAAAGTTCACAAGTGTTCGTGGTCTTTTCAATAAGACTGCTTCTGTAATCTATGAATGAAAATAAAACCAAAAGAAACAGAAGCAGTGATTCAGAAGGCGTAGAGTTTCTCAGAAGAAACTCCCAGTTGTTCTCTCAGAAAAGCTTCTCAGCAGATTTCACCCACCAAATCTTCGTTGTGGAGGATCGACACACATGATTTTTGTTTCTGTTTTTATCATTACACCTCATTTTAATCATTAACTGATGTCCATGAAGCACAGAGAGGTCAGTTTTGTCAGTGGATTCTGCAGCAACCTCTGCCTCCATCAAAAAAACACATACAAAAAACGGAGTGTAGACTAATGAAAATACTCGAAATATCAATGGAATAAATGATAAGTATGATGCTAAGGCAATATCTTTGTTGCCATTGGATCTAATTCTATGGATCTAATTTTTCATGCATTCCTTGACGATGATGGCAACTTGTCATCGGTTAATGGTGTTTCATATCTCGGATTCTTCCAGGACATTATTTGGACCAGAGTGCACCATTCTGCAACTCGTTCTTCACTTTGGTGGATGCAAGACGGCAGCACTCCACCACATTGCATAAATACAGCTGTAGAATTCCTCAATGAAAATTTTCGAGGTCGATTCATTAGCAGAAGAACGGAATCATCTCAACTCTTTGGATATTCACTTCTTGGCTGCTGCACAAACTCGAGGTTATATATGAAAAAGAAGAAGATTCCATTGAGTCTCTTATACGTACAATGTGTTCAAAGTTTTGCTGAAAGATATAACCAGGAGTCACCTGAGAAGAATGAAGAATGTTTTGAAGTTTGCTTCGTTCTGTCTTCAGGCTGCAGTAGGCCATTTTCAACAACTTTTGTATGTCCTCAGGAGATGTACCTCATATGATATAGGACAATAAATGTTTAATAATAATACTTTCTCTTCCATGAAAGTGGTGTATCTATGATAACAATTAATGCATTAGAAGTGCTTCTAATTCGCAATTTAAAAATGTCATTTCAGATGGAACACAGTGCATGTATTTTATAGTCCATTATATGCTGTATTTAAAGTCTAATAGACTATTAGTCAATAACTTAATCATAACATTCAATCATTGGCTACAGAAAAATCATCAAAATAATATTATTAATTATACACTGTGTTCAATCAGATACGTCATTTTTAAATTGCAAATTAGAAGCACTTAAAATGAGTCAAATGCCATTATAGACACATCACTTTTTATTATTATTAAACATTCATTGTCTTATATCATAATTATGAGGCACTTCTTCTGAGGTCCTGACAAAGTTGTTTTAAATGACCCCCTCCAGTCTGGATACAGGGGAAACGGACTATTCCCCGCCCGACTTTTCTCCATCTGGAATTTTCCCCGTCGGTCTTTTCCCCGCCTATTTTTTTCAAATTAAAACCTTGGAAGGCAAATCAATATTTAGATTTTTATTAGTTTTTTTGAAAAAAATTCGTTTTGACCAATAAATCTATTGCCGTGAAATTGTAAATCAAAGTCTGCTGTCGCAACTAGCCAATTTTTTGGATTTTTATTTAAACATTGTTGCATGGAAATTGGTCTTTTACCAACTCCTTGGACCAAACCCGTTATGTAGTTACTCTTCCAATAATTAGTTTTCATTGGAGACTTTTCGAAAAAATGTACAACTTTAAAGCTAAATCGTCCTCAAATCTGACTACTTGAAAAGTCTTGATTTAAGGATTTCTACACTTTAACTTATGTATCTTCATAATAATGGTTAATCCATTGTAAGTTCTTTAAGGAATAAATATTAAATAAGCATACTAGAAAAAAACGACGTGGTAGTGTTCATCAATCCCTACCTACTTACCTACTTCCTAATATTATTCATCAATGCCTACCTAGATACCTACATCTGTTTATCAACAGCTACCTAGTTATATCTACTATCACTATATCTGTTATATGTTATTCTTCACATCAATGTTTTTAGCACAGACTTGGTCATGAAGAAAATAATTAACTTTTATCTATGTTATACTCAAAAACGACAAAATGAATAAAAAATATAATACAATATTTGGATCTTTCCCATTTGACGACCCCACCAAATTTAATTCAAATTACTCTTTTTATATGTATTTTTATGCGTAGAATCCGAAAATCATAACCGTTTTTTGTAAAAACTGACAGTTTTTGATATATGAGGGTTTAAAGTTATTTATTTCCTATGTATTACTGAAGGATTGGAACTTTGAAAAAACTCGTGTTTTCACGCTTTTTGGTCAAAGATAGCCGTAATGCAGATTGTGGTATACGCTAGTTTGTTGTACTGCATACTTCACGATTGTTTTATGACCTGGCAGGGGGGTTCGAGGGGCGGCACGCCCCCCATTACACATATATCAGCATTGAAGTAATAAATTGAAAATATCACGGAAACTGGAAATATATTCTATATATGTATTTCGGGGGGCATGCCACCCCCCGAGCCCCCCTGCCAGGTCATTTTTCATCATGGCGTGTGTAGTACAACAAACTAGCGGAAAGAACAAACTACATTACTGTTTCATGTAAAAAATCTATATTGTTTACATAATTTCAACGAAAACAAAAGTTTTTTCAAAGTTCTCAATCCTTCAGTAATACATAGGAAATAAATAACATTAAACCCTCATATCTCAAAAAATATTAGTTACTACAAAAAACAGTTTTGATTTTGGATTCTATGGACAAAAATACATATAAAAAAATTAATTTAAATTGAATTTGGTGGGGGTCGTCAAATGGGAAAGATCCCAATAGTAAGTAATCTTACTATTGCTTTTTTTAAATATTCACACTAGAATACCTTTCAGGTGACAAAAATGGTCTTTTTTACCTGTACCTGATTTTCCCGGTACGATTTAAATAATATCTTGTTCTAATTCAAAGTTTGTCTAGTACCTTGTTCTACTATGAAGGATTGTTGTACCAAACTTAAAACAATAAATAGATTGAAATTTACGGATGTTTGAAAGTAACTCATTTAAATTGGGTTTAGTTTCAGATTATAGAGAACTTTTCTGCAACTATAATTGGATGCTAAAATGCAAAGATGGAAGACCAGTCAACACTTTAAGTAAGTAGACCGTTACCTATCTTATTATTAGTTCTTCATCCTTTGATTTGTAGTCTCATAGATATATGTTTTTAAATAAGATTTATAGTAATACATCTGTTTATTGTTAGTAAGATACTTTACTAGGTATCTTACAGGAGGCAGCGGTTTTTCCCCGACACATTTTGCATGACCTCTGGTAATCGTGCCACTTTTTAATTTTCCTCTTTTTGGTAGCCATTATTTAGTTGACTTTTCCTCTTCTTTTACATTAAGCAATTGATTATTCAAAATTTGGATTTTTGAGTAATTGTTAATGAGAAAAACTGTCGAAAGTCATTTAATCATGGAGTGAAATCTCTTCGATTAGCTGCACCTAACCGTCCTTGTTTCTAACTAGTAATTAATAATAACTGTATTTTATTTATTTTGTATTATCTGAATGATTGATAATTCGAGCAATTGTTCATTCGAGCAATTGTCTTTCGAGCAATTGTCATTCGAGCAATTGTTCATTCGAGCAATTGTTTTTCGAGCAATTGTTTTCGAGCAATTGTTTTCGAGCAATGATGAGGTATAACCCTCACCCAAACCTCTCCATACACCTACGATTCACTCGTGACCTTTCACTCAGATATGACGAAAATAATGTTAATTCGCCGTTAACCATATTAGCTCTATTATCAGACATTAAAATAATTAATGTATTGTATGTTTATAATCATAGGCCAAACAATGTTTTGCATTGTTTGTGTTGATCTCAAATGTGATTTAAACATTGTTCATTAATTTCCATTGCCTTTAAATATCAACAATAAGACAAATACAATGTGAAGTAAATGCAAAACTAACAAAATCACATTAAACTTTGTGATGTATGGATATATCACTCAACACCGCTATAAATGAATACATTAAAGCTAAACTCTTCCTAATCATCTGTTCCCTCATCTTTATGCTTATCAACTTCAGTGTCATCGGTGTCTAGGAGATCAACTATCTATTCTGGTATAATAAAGCACCGTAGGCCTATGGCTGTTCCATGTCTGAGGTCATGAACACTGAACAGAGATGCCGTCGGAGTGGTCCATTCGGAAGCCGTTTAGAGCTTCCTTCCTGAGTTCCGGTATAACAGAGTATTGCAAGCATTCGTCCTATTAATCTGGCAACTCATCTTCCAATTTCTCCCGCTCCACTAGGTCCACGATCTTCCAGTTTAGATTGGGCTTTTATTCCAAATTTGGTTTCACCGACTTGCCCCGACTGCGACTCGGTAAACCAAATCGTGCACCACGTGTTCCACTGCGGAGCAAGCATCACTCTTTTTTTTCCAGCTGACCTGTGGTCAACCCCCTATCAGTGGCAGACCCTATTTCTAATTTATTGAAATAGCCACTATTTATCCGCTATTCTTAAATTATTGAAATATCCACCATTTATCCATACTTTGTTTGTGCTGTCAATGAAATTATTCAATTTATTGCGTGATTTAATAGCTACCTACATTATCTCCCTACATTACAGCTGCCAATGGGAAAAGCTGCGATGAAGGACTCGGGCAAGTGTATACTGTTGAAGGTCTCTACCATTTGCTCGGTTCAGATTATATAACTGCTATGGAGGACCATTACGGTGAATGTTTGAAAAATGGAGCTCAGCCTTGTGCACCTAATGATACTGCGAGTATCGTAACCTTTGTGAACCACCTAAAAGGTAATGTTAAAGTCTGTACACTGAAACATTTTAGAGACCACTAAGCTTTTAGGATGTAAATGCATTAAAGTTCATTCTAATAATATAGAAAATTGAAAAATCGTTTTTTGATCTCAATTCAGTAGTACATATTGCCGCTTCGAATCTCGCTTACCCTTAGAGTACAGCAAAACCTCCCAGTAGACTTGAGTTACGTACCAAGTAGTTACGTACTAGACCAACTCCGTTTTCTCTAAAAATGAAACGGTGACTTTAACATTTCGATAACTCTATTTGTTTATCAACAATTTAATTTGGACTAATATAATAATTTTGAGGAGAAACACATTCAAAAGGAATATAGTTTTTTAGGGCTCTAGGACCACTGCAATGCGGACAGCTGCCATGTGGATAACTGCCATGCGGACAACTGCCATGCGGACAACTGCCATGCAATATATTATAATTTTATCTTGGGTGAAAACCTAAAATTTCTTAGAATTAATTTGATGAGAAGTATACTATTGTTTCAACCTAAAATTTTAGTATAAAAATGTTAATTGTATAGTAAGATGTTGTGAATGAAGAAGCATTGAAATTAATACTGAAGTAATACTAGATTTATTTCTTAGTTACAATCATTTTCTTTCACATTTTACGCCTTAAATAATCAAATGGTTGACAAAAAGATTGAAATCTATTGATACAAAACTTTTTTTCAAACATTTCAGAATACAAAGAATAGTACAAACATATAAGCCTTACAGGTTAAAATGTTCAGCGAGTGTGGTTTTGCATCTTACTATTTTAGAGTTGCTCTCACACAACACTGGGCTTATATGAGTTAACTAAAATGTAGATTTGTTATTAGTATAATACAAATTTTATAAAACATATTTCAGTAATAGTTATTCTCATATTTGGACACTTTTCAAATATTTGTAAGACATGTTTCTGATCGGTGGGAGCTAGAAACAAAGAAACTATAGAAAAACAAATTCAAATTTCAAAGTTACTGAGTAAAGTGTTCTTTGTATTATTTTTTTTAACATAGAAGTAAGATAAATACCACTCCAGTTTCTAATCCTGAATCTAGCAGAAAAGTTTAATTTTTACAAATAAATTTTTTTAATTAAACCAATAAAAATTCTTAAATAGTAAAATGCAAAATCACACTCACTGGAAATTTTAACCTTTAAAACTTGTGTTTGTACTATTCTTTGTATTGTGAAATGTTTGAAAAGGAAGTTTTCTATTTAGATATTTTCCACTACCACAACCATTTGATTATTTAAGGAGCTAAATGGGTAAAAAATGATTTGAAAACAAATGAATTTAGTGTACTTCAACATTAAATTCTGAATATACCGTCAATATTAATTTTTATACTTCTTTATGCACAATTTTGGACTATACTATTAATATTATACTTAATATTTAGGTTAATTGATAATATACTTCATATTAAGATTAATTACATTAAAGGTTAAGCATACAAGTTCATTACAATTCACCCAATATAAAATTATAATATATTGCATGGCAGTTGTCCGCATGGCAGTTATCCGCATGGCAGTTGTCCGTACACCAATTTTATGTATTATAATAAATATAATATTTTTTTCATTTAAATCATCATTTTAAGAAATTAGTATAGTCTTCACTGTAAAAATAGCCAAATTATAAATTTAATACACTATTCAAATTAGAGATTTATATTAAAAATGGTATTTTTTTCTAGTTCGAGTTTTTTTTTCAATACAGTTTCTAAAGGTTTGTCTACTACCAGATTGGTGTAATAGGATGGTTTGATGTATTTGGGTGTTGCCATTAATCATGTTAGAATAAATAGATCTATCAGAAATTTCAGAAAATCACATTAAGTTCATGTCCTAAATTATAACACCCACTTTCCGTGTACTCTGAGTGTCAAATATTGCAATGTCCACCTTTTTGGAAACATTATTTCATTCAACGATTAAAATTCCTGTAAACAATTTTCTCCTTCGTCAGAAAAACTATTGTGTGATCGGGACAGTTTAACATACAATTGTGTTCTCTTTACAGTTTTCGCAGTCGGTACTAATGATGCTACAATCGGTTTGAACTCGAGTGACAATGGACAGAGTTTCGTGTGGGCTACAGGAGTAGATATGCCTAATGTACATGAGAGTTGGGATGGAGGCGTGAATTTACACACAACTGGAAGTAATTGCGTTTACGTCTCTGAGAGTTTCGGACTAGCTTCATGGACATGTTCCTACGAAGATGAGTTCTGTTGCATGATTCCATACTATGCAGACTGAATGATATAGTTCATTTAAATCTAGATAGGTTCATTTAAATCTAGATAGGTTCATTTAAATCTAGATAGGTTCATTTAAATCTAGATAGGTTCATTTAAATGTAGATAGGTTCATTTATATCTAGATAGGTTCATTTAAATCTAGATAGGTTCATTTAAATCTAGATAGGTTCATATAAATCTAGATAGGTTCATTTAAATCTAGATAGGTTCATTTAAATCTAGATAGGTTCAATTAAATCTAGATAGGTTCATTTAAATCTAGATAGGTTCATTTAAATCTAGATAGGATCATCTAAACCTAGTTTGGATAATTGAAAACTAACTAGGATCATTTTAAAACAATTTATGGTCAATTGATCATTTAAAACTAGTTATGATCATTTAAAACTAGTTAAGATCATTGAAAATTAGTTAATATCATTAAAAACTAGTTAATATCATTGTAATCTAGTTAATATCATGGTAAACTAGTTGATATAATTGTAAACTAGTTGATATCATGGTAAACTAGTTAATATCATGGTAAACTAGTTAAGATCATTGTAAACTAGTTAAGATCATTATAAACTAGTTAAGATCATTATAAACTAGTTAAGATCATTATAAACTAGTTAAGATCATTATATACTAGTTAAGATCATTATAAACTAGTTAAGATCATTGTAAACTAGTTAATATCATGGTAAACTAGTTAATATGATTGTTAACTAGTTAATATCATGGTAAACTAGTTAATATCATTGTAAACTAGTTGATATGATTGTAAACTAGTTATTATCATTGTAAACCAGTTAATATCATTGTAAACTAGTTAATATCATTGTAAACTAGTTAAGATCATTGTAAACTAGTTAATATCATTGTAAACTAGTTAAGATCACTCTAAACTAGTTCATATCATTGTAAACTAGTTAATATCATTATAAACTAGTTAAGATCATTGTAAACTAGTCAAGATCATTGTAAACTAGTCAAGATCATTGTAAACTAGTCGAGATCATTGTAAACTAGTTAAGATCATTGTAATCTATTCAAGATCATTGTAAACTAGTCAAGATCATTGTAAGCTAGTCATGATCATTGTAAACTAGTTAAGATCATTATAAACTAGTCAAGATCATTGTAAACTAGTTAAGATCATTATAAACTGGTTAAGATCATTGTAATCTAGTTAATATCATTGTAAACTAGTTAAGATCATTATAAACTAGTTAAGATCATTGTAAACTAGTTAAGATCATTGTAAACTAGTTAATGTCATTGTAAACTAGTTAATATCATTGTAAATTAGTTAAGATCATTATAAACTAGTTAAGATCATTGTAAACTATTTAATATCATTGTAAACTAGTTAAGATCATTGTTAACTAGTTAAGATCATTATAAACTAGTTAACATCATTGTAAACTAGTTAAGATCATTGTAAACTAGTTAAGATCATTGTAAACTAGTTAAGATCATTATAAACTAGTCAAGATCATTATAAACTAGTCAAGATCATTGTAAACTAGTCAAGATCATTGTAAACTAGTCGAGATCATTGTAAACTAGTTAAGATCATTGTAATCTATTCAAGATCATTGTAAACTAGTCAAGATCATTGTAAACTAGTCATGATCATTGTAAACTAGTTAAGATCATTATAAACTAGTCAAGATCATTGTAAACTAGTTAAGATCATTATAAACTAGTCAAGATCATTGTAAACTAGTCAAGATCATTGTAAACTAGTCAAGATCATTGTAAACTAGTTAAGATCATTCTAAACTAGTCAAGATCATTGTAAACTAGTCAAGATCATTGTAAACTAGTTAATATCATTCTAAACTAGTTAATATCATTGTAAACTAGTTAATATCATTGTAAACTAGTTAATATCATTGTAAACTAGTTAAGATCATTGTAAACTAGTTAATATCATTGTAATCTAGTTAAGATCATTGTAAACTAGTTAAGATCATTATAAACTGGTTAAGATCATTGTAATCTAGTTAATATCATTGTAAACTAGTTAAGATCATTATAAACTAGTTAAGATCATTGTAAACTAGTTAAGATCATTGTAAACTAGTTAATGTCATTGTAAACTAGTTAATATCATTGTAAATTAGTTAAGATCATTATAAACTAGTTAAGATCATTGTAAACTATTTAAAATCATTGTAAACTAGTTAAGATCATTGTTAACTAGTTAAGATCATTATAAACTAGTTAACATCATTGTAAACTAGTTAAGATCATTGTAAACTAGTTAAGATCATTGTAAACTAGTTAAGATCATTATAAACTAGTCAAGATCATTATAAACTAGTCAAGATCATTGTAAACTAGTCAAGATCATTGTAAACTAGTCGAGATCATTGTAAACTAGTTAAGATCATTGTAATCTATTCAAGATCATTGTAAACTAGTCAAGATCATTGTAAACTAGTCATGATCATTGTAAACTAGTTAAGATCATTATAAACTAGTCAAGATCATTGTAAACTAGTTAAGATCATTATAAACTAGTCAAGATCATTGTAAACTAGTCAAGATCATTGTAAACTAGTCAAGATCATTGTAAACTAGTTGAGATCATTATAAACTAGTCAAGATCATTGTAAACTAGTCAAGATCATTGCAAACTAGTCAAGATCATTGTAAACTAGTCAAAATCATTGTAAACTAGTCAAGATCATTGTAAACTAGTTAAGATCATTATAAACTAGTCAATATCATTGTAAACTAGTTAAGATCATTGTAAACTAGTTAAGATCATTGTAAACTAGTCAAGATCATTGTAAACTAGTCAAGATCATTGTAAACTAGTCAAGATCATTGTAAACTAGTCAAGATCATTGTAAACTAGTTAAGATCATTATAAACTAGTCAAGATCATTGTAAACTAGTTAAGATCATTGTAAACTAGTTAATATCATTGTAAACTAGTTAATATCATTGTAAACTAGTCAAGATCATTGTAAACTAGTTAAGATCATTGTAAACTAGTTAAGATCATTGTAAACTAGTCAAGATCATTGTAAACTAGTTAAGATCATTATAAACTAGTCAAGATCATTTTAAACTTGTTAAGATCATTGTAAACTAGTTAATATCATTGTAAACTAGTCAAGATCATTATAAACTAGTCAAGATCATTGTAAACTAGTCAAGATCATTGCAAACTAGTCAAGATCATTGTAAACTAGTCAAGATCATTGTAAACTAGTTAAGATCATTATAAACTAGTCAAGATCATTATAAACTAGTCAAGATCATTGTAAACTAGTCAAGATCATTGTAAACTAGTCGAGATCATTGTAAACTAGTTAAGATCATTGTAATCTATTCAAGATCATTGTAAACTAGTCAAGATCATTGTAAACTAGTCATGATCATTGTAAACTAGTTAAGATCATTATAAACTAGTCAAGATCATTGTAAACTAGTTAAGATCATTATAAACTAGTCAAGATCATTGTAAACTAGTCAAGATCATTGTAAACTAGTCAAGATCATTGTAAACTAGTTGAGATCATTATAAACTAGTCAAGATCATTGTAAACTAGTCAAGATCATTGCAAACTAGTCAAGATCATTGTAAACTAGTCAAAATCATTGTAAACTAGTCAAGATCATTGTAAACTAGTTAAGATCATTATAAACTAGTCAATATCATTGTAAACTAGTTAAGATCATTGTAAACTAGTTAAGATCATTGTAAACTAGTCAAGATCATTGTAAACTAGTCAAGATCATTGTAAACTAGTCAAGATCATTGTAAACTAGTCAAGATCATTGTAAACTAGTTAAGATCATTATAAACTAGTCAAGATCATTGTAAACTAGTTAAGATCATTGTAAACTAGTTAATATCATTGTAAACTAGTTAATATCATTGTAAACTAGTCAAGATCATTGTAAACTAGTTAAGATCATTGTAAACTAGTTAAGATCATTGTAAACTAGTCAAGATCATTGTAAACTAGTTAAGATCATTATAAACTAGTCAAGATCATTTTAAACTTGTTAAGATCATTGTAAACTAGTTAATATCATTGTAAACTAGTCAAGATCATTATAAACTAGTCAAGATCATTGTAAACTAGTCAAGATCATTGCAAACTAGTCAAGATCATTGTAAACTAGTCAAGATCATTGTAAACTAGTTAAGATCATTGCAAACTAGTCAAGATCATTATAAACTAGTCTTTTAAAAACTAATTGGATTATTACAAAATAATTGGATTATTACAAAATAATTGGATTATTACAAAATAATTGGATCATTACAAACTAATTGGATTATTACAAAATAATTGGATTATTACAAAATAATTGGATTATTACAAAATAATTGGATTATTACAAAATAATTGGATTATTACAAAATAATTGGATCATTACAAAATAATTGGATTATTACAAAATAATTGGATCATTACAAAATAATTGGATTATTACAAAATAATTGGATTATTACAAACTAATTGGATTATTGGTAGAAAACTAAGTAATAGCCAGAAAATTTAGCGTAATAATTCTAAGTGTCTTACCTATTTATCTGTGTGTTAATTAATATTTTTAATATAATTAAATTGTAATCATTACGTTAGTTTTAATAATTAACACTTTTTTATAATGAGCATTAGTGTTAATTATTATCAATATAAGTGATAATAATTTACAAGTGTGTTAATTATTTACCTAAGAGTTAATATTATCATTAACTTGAAGAGTGCCTATGAAATAGAAAGTAGGCTAGCTATTTGTGTTTTTTTTAATATCAGATTTTTTCCATATATCTATAATGAGTTCATTTTCAATTGCACAGTTTGGTTTAATTGGAATTGTTTAATAAATTGGGTTTCGCACAATATTAATTGTTTCAGTTTAAACCTTCAAATAGTAATGGAATACATATACTAATTTCTCTTATAATGAACTAGTTCACTATAGAGTTTTCTTCACAATAGAGGATATGACCCTTTACCGCTCATGACATGTTGCAGACCAATTTTATCTTATTTTTTGTTAGAACATTAGTAGACAGATAACCTCCTTAAGGAAGAATAAGTTAAGAAATAAATACTTTTTATTTTTTGTTAGAACACTGGTAGATAGATAACCTCCTTAAGGAAGAATAAGTTAAAAAATAAATACTTTTTACTTTTTGTTAGAACACTGGTAGATAAATAACCTCCTTAAGGAAGAATAAGTTAAAAAATAAATACTTTTTATTTTTTGTTAGAACACTGGTAGATAGATAACCTCCTTAAGGAAGAATAAGTTAAAAAATAAATACTTTTTATTTTTTGTTAGAACACTGGTAGATAGATAACCTCCTTAAGGAAGAATAAGTTAAAAAATAAATACTTTTTATTTTTTGTTAGAACACTGGTAGATAGATAACCTCCTTAAGGAAGAATAAGTTAAAAAATAAATATTTTTATTTTTTTGTTAGAACACTGGTAGATAAATGACCTCCTTAAGGAAGAATAAGTTAAAAAATAAATACTTTTTAGTTTTTGTTAGAACACTGGTAGATAGATAACCTCCTTAAGGAAGAATAAGTTAAAAGAAATACTTTTTATTTTTTGTTAGAACACTGGTAGATAGATAACCTCCTTAAGGAAGAATAAGTTAAAAGAAATACTTTTTATTTTTTGTTAGAACACTGGTAGATAGATAACCTCCTTAAGGAAGAATAAGTTGAAAAATAAATACTTTTTATTTTTTGTTAGAACACTGGTAGATAGATAACCTCCTTCCTGGGCAAGAAGGTTTTATTCCTGGGTTATTCCCTTAATATCTACAATATTCCCTCCTAATCTCGATTCACTGTTTGATGATGAGGGAATATTTCTGCAACAATAATATTGGATAGTATTCAAATTCTTATACGAAGGAATATTCCAGGAATATTGGAGAGTTACATTATTCGGTCAGATATCATCCAAGGATATTCAGGGAATATCATATTTCTATAGTATTCCATACGAAACAAATAGGAATATTCTTGGAATATATATTTTTGATAGTATTCCATTCTGAATATCCCATAAATATCCCTAGAATTAACAAGATAGTTGCGTATAATAGTATTCTCAAAAAGGAATGAAGGAATATCCTTGGAACAATTAGGATCTAAACAGTATTCTTCTTGAAACAATGAGGGAATGTCACAGGAATCGAATGAAAAATTTAACTTCCTAAGAAATATTTTTGAATATCCCTGGAACTATTTCAATATTTTGATAAGGAATATATCCCATTGGGTAATATGAAGGAATGTTCCAAGAAGATGGGAAATTTAAAGTATGTATTTCAAACAACAAAGGAATGTCAATGGAATCGAACGATGATTTTTTTTATATCCTTAGAATTTGGATGTCTTCTAGGATCACTAAGAAACTTGGGTTTCTGAGATGAACTGTTGTAATTTGGATTTCATATGTTCTCTTCTAATTTTTACCATCTCATAATTTTTAACGCTACTTGTAGTTTTAGAGGATAGCGCAAGAGTTAAGCTCTTCGTCTATGAGGTGTTAGATTTTCGTGTTAGGTATGTGCTTCCATTTTCATCTTACATTCATACAAAACTCCTTCACGGAGCTTTTCTTCATCCATGAACTTTGTCACCGACTTATAATGTGACTTCTTCTATAAGTCAGTTTCCTTTCTGGCTGCTTCTTCTTCTCTTGTATTTCAAGACGTCAGTGTTATTTATGCCTTTTGTTCTAAAGCAGATACTAAACAACCAAGTAAATTAAAAATGTCGCTCTAAATGAATAGAGTTTCGGATCAGTAAATTTAATGCTGGCTCCCTATTAGAAATTAGTAGTACCTACAAAAATATCTTATTTGGTTTGTATGAAATGCGAAACTACTAAAAGTTGCGAATCAGGTAGCCAAAATATTTTTTATCTAATTTAGTTTTCGTCTTGCAGCACTGCAGTTCAGACGTAATAGACGGGCTATAATAAATAGTAGTTAAATAAGTGTCAATTCAAGAAAATAGAGGTTAGTATTGTGATTGTAAATGTTTAACGTATGTACACCATTGTTTCATATCTTATCAACAGCAGTTATCACTCAACAATTTTAAATTTTGGTTTAAAGTTAAGTATTGATATCTGGTGATAACAGAATAAGAGTAGGGTCAAGCATGTAAATTGCGGCACACTAACTAACTGCGGCTTCTAGCAGCAGACATATCATATATTCAAAACACACGTTAAAAACATAGATTAATAAATTATAGGCTAGCATGCACTGCGCTCCATTTGATAGCCATACAACAAATTAATGGAATTTTGGTTCAGAATTAAAATGCAATTAAAAATAAAAATGCTGCAATTTACCTGCATGACCCTACTTACCGTACTATTTCAGTTTGTTGGCCTATTTTTATTCATATATACTCAGTTTATACTTTAATTGTAAATGGGTTCACTATGTTAATATATATTACGAAACGTTTATGAATATTTAGCTATAATCTAGGTTAAACTATATATATTCTCTAGCCTCTGTAAGTGAAATATAAAATTTCATAAAATTATTTCTTCAGTGACCTGTCCTTAAACTGACTAGAGTTTAATAATAAAATTTTAAAAGTGTCAATAATGATTTTCAAATAATGTTCATAGTAGCTTTTCTTCGTTCATGAGCCCTTTCTTGTTTTACTTTAATTTGATTTTTTTTACTTTTTTGACCCATATGGTTTCTCAAAACCTTTTTCCTTATCTAATTCTGTATTTCCTTTACTATCTACTTTTTCATCTTTTAAAATTTGAATGAATCACTTAGGTTTTTTATTTAATTTATGGATTAACTCATTGAATATAGAGGCCCCAGGGGCTCTATCCTGAAGCTGTCTGTGGTGAATGGAAGAGAAGGGGGGTGGCGTCCCTTGGGCTCCAAACTGTTGTAATTTCGATTGTCTTTTTTCATTTTTTTTAACGCTACTTGCAGTTTTAGAGGATAGCGCTAGGGTTATGCTCTTCAACTACGAGGTCTTCTATTTTGTGTTAGGTAGGCTCGTAGGCTTCATTTACTATCACTTCTTCATTTTCCTCTTCCATCCGTGAGTGCAGCCACCGGTGCTTGTGTCCCATTTCTTCACATTCCTTGGTAAGTCACTGCATTCACGAAGTAGTTTTTCTCCATCCATGAGCATTGTTACCGACGGTGGTAAGTGACTTTGTTCATGGAGCCACTTTCCTCTCTGACTGCTTCTTCCAGTCCCTTGTATTTAATTTCCTTTTGACGTCAGCGATATGGCCTTTGGTTCCAAAGCAGACTTAAACCCCTACTAAATTAAATTATTGAATACAGATTAGTGATAGATGATAATTAATTATTTTATTTCTTTTTAGGTACCACTGTCACAGTTTCTGGCAATATGGTTTACTAAGAAGTTACAAATCTGGAGACATGTCCTCTTCATTTCATTGTGTGTACTATATAGTATGAAGTGCGTGCACTAAAACTATAGCTGCACTTACACCACTAGATTCACTTCATAGTCGAGAAAATGAAGGAATTTAAGAATAATGACAAAATTAAGTGCTTGATTGAATAAATTTGCTCCAGGTTAAAGTAAAGAACCAAGTGCAAAAGACTTTTTACTAGATGTCACACAGGAAAGTAGCTCATAGCAAATTACGCTACCACCAATCGATTGTAGTGGTCAATAATTTTGCAAAAAGAGACGAAAGCACTGTTGAGCGTTGACTGCATTAACAGATAGAAGAGGAAAATGAGAAGGTGATGGTGAATGAAACCTGTGAGCCTTTCTCAACTAATAATTGAAAACTTTGCAATTGAAAAGTACAACTATAGCGGTATAGAATGAATAAGAAATATCTAGTGAAAAATACTGAAAGCTTATAAAACATAAATAGAGCCTCAACAACATATAAACAAGTTGCCCATGAATTAATTTGTGCTTGATTACATTATGCTCTTTCTAAATCATGTGCTATTTGATATTTTAATAAAATGATTGACGTATGTTTAGTTTCTTTCATTTCATCCCAGTACAAAGGGGCAATTGTGGAAATGCCTAGATGTAAGTAATGTGTCCTGTAATTAAAGTGTTAATATTCGTAGATTTTTTATACAGTTATTTGTTCAAGTTAAACTTCTTTGTGTATAGCTATGTGACAATTGAGTTATGCAGTCACGTGAATAGTGATACATGGCCAGTGATCCCTCTTCTTTTGGATGTCTTATTTCATTGGTACTTCTTCAATATTCCCTCTTTCTTTGGATGTTTTATTCCATAGGTTTTCCTTCAATATTCCCTCTTCCTTTAGATGTCCTATTCCATATGATATTCCTTCAATATTCCCTCCTCATTTGGAGGTCTTATTCCATAGGTATTCCTTCAATATTCTCTCTTACTTTAGATGTCCTATTCCATATGTATTCCTTCAATATTCCCTCTTCCTTTAGATGTCTTATTCTGTAGGCATTCCTTCAATATTCCCTCTTCCTTTAGATGTCTTATTCTATAGGCATTCCTTCAATATTCCCTCTTACTTTAGATATCTCATTCCATTGGAATTCCTTCATTATTCCATTGAGATTCATCTCTGTGATTCCCTAGATTTTCCCTTGTGATTTATGGGATTATTCCATAAAAATGTCAAAAAATTGCATTCCCTGAATATCGGAAAATGATCATCATGGAATATTGCTTGGGAATATTCCGAGAATGTTTTGGGAATATCCATTTTTTGCGCGGGAATGCGCTTTCACAACGTGTTGAACAATGAAAATTGAACATACTCTAAAAAATAAGATTTTTACAACAAAGGTTTGCTTACGTCTAACATGGGAAAATAAGCTTTGAGCACGAAGGTTTAAATTAGTTCATAGTATAGAAAAAATTAATACCGCATATTGTGGGCAATGTTTTTTAAAAACAATAATTCATCGTCTGGGTTGAATCGTTCAACAATATTTTTAAGCTTTACCGTAGCGTCTCTGTACTTCTTTTTCCCATGAAATGGCTCAACGCATTCGACCTGCATTTTCTTTGTTGCAGCTAGACTATCTCCCTTTTTCAATGTTTCTATGTTTGGATGCAAGCAAGATGCCTTACGATGCGTTATGATATGCTTCGATGTTATTGTTGGTTCTTGGTATACTATTCAACAATAATCCATGGACATTCCAAATTTGAGCAGGAAACAATGGCATTAAGTGTTTTTTTTTATATATTAAAATTTCATTAATTGTTAAAATATTCTATTAATTAACCTTAAAACTGAGAAAGCATTCAATTATACAAACGCTAAATTAACTATGCATGTTTATTATACTTTTTTATAAACACGGCCTTAAATGACTGCGAACCAAATGACCGCCACCCAAATGGTCTGCGACCCAAATGACCACGATCCAAATGACAGCGACTCAAATGACATAGACTCCAATACAATATTTTTTGGTATATAATGTTATTTTCATCATCTCTATCCCTCATAACAAGGATGTAGAAACCTTCTTTGTACACTTATCATTATTATTTGCGGAAATATTGCAAAAAAAACTTATTTTTTCGCTAAGGACGGCACTAATTTGTATATTAATAGCATTATCTCCCAACATTACAGCTGCCAATGGGAAAATCTGCTCTGAAGGCCTCGGGCAAGTGTATACTGTTGAAGGTAGGTCGGTTCAGATTATATAACTGCTATGGAGGAACATTACGGTGAATGTTCGAAAAACGGAGCGCAGCCTTGTGCACCTAAAGATACCGCGAGTATCACGACCTTTGTAGACCACGTGAAAGGTATAATTAAAGTCTTTACCCTGAAACATTTTAGGGACCACTAATCTTAAGGGATGTAAATGCATTAAAGGTCGATTTACTAATATAGAAAATTGAAGAAAGATTTTAAAACTCGATTCGGTAATAGATATTGCCGCTTTGAATCATACCTACACTTATAGTGCAGCAAAACCTCATAGTAAACCAGAATTTCGTACCAAGTTGGCTTGTTCTAGTAAGAAACTCACTCAGTAATTTCGTACCAGACCAACTCCGTCTTCTCTAAAAGTGAAGCGGTGACTTCGATAGCTCTATTTGTTTATCAACAATTGAATGGTGTCAAATATATGTAATAATTTTAGGAGGAAATACATTAGAAACTAGATGACGTGCACTCGTAGAGCGCATTTCTTTGCCGCTGAATATAACCTTGACCATCTAATAATTTGCCTTGGGTTATAATTGACCTTTGCCTTTGATCCGTTCACTTAAAAAATATAATCAAATATATAGTTCCTGGATAATGACTAATCGTCCCACCAAATTAAAAATGACCTTGACCTTTGACCCAATATATCCCAAAATCTAACTTAATGCTTGCTGGTTATTGTTCAATCGTCCCACCAAATTTCAGACAATTTGGTTGAAAACTTTTTGAGATATAAAAGACCTTGATCTTTGACCTGGACGCTCCCAAAATCTATTGAACTGATTCCTTGATAAGGACCAATCGTCTCACCATGTTTCAGTCAATCTGGTTGATTAGTTTTTTGAATTATGCGAATAACAAGATGATAAATAAATAAATGAATAAATATATATAACAATATTATTTTTTTTTTAAATTATTGTGACGTTATCGGTTTACTTCCTTATAACGTTCCTGTGTATGGGCTCTAAGTGATAGGATCCTACTCTAATTAGTATTTTCAGATTCCTTTCTCTTTATATATCTCTTTCTACTAAATACTCATGGTACCATGCCCTAGAACCACCTTGCCACTATGGTTCCGACCTCAGGCCTCTGGTCCAAGCTTAACTGTATTTAAGGGTAATAATGGTAAAGTAATTAACACTTAAAGAGAATATATTCATTGGTCAAGCAAGGGGTAATACAAAGAATGTCTCCACTAGAACGCTCGCAAGTTAAGGTCTCAATAACTACGAACAGGAGATAAGGTGTGTAGCTCACGAGAGCGAATCGGTAACTGACTTGACTGTCACTTACTTACAATCATATAGGTTCGTGATGATAGTAATGCATACACAATTGCTGTGTTTACATTACCACATCGCTCCCCCCTTCCGAAAATTTCAAAGTTACAATTCACATTTTTCCAAAACTGCCAGCTGGTTTGTCTACCCATTGTTACTCTATATTGAACAATGTTCAGACGCTCACGCTGTTAGTGGAAACATGTGTTTTGGATCTCTTGAAATTTCTCGAACCGGTAATAAATACATTATTAGAAAATTGAAAAATTTGAGTTTTAATTCGTTCTAGAAATATGTAAGACTAATGTGCATTCACCAAACTTTCTTAAATTTTTAATCTTACCTATACAATCTTAATTTTGTTTTAACAATATTTTTATTTATTCTAAAAATAATCTAAGTTACTCCTACCTAATATGTCTCAGTTCAAAATGTAACAACTTTTTCATTTTATAAACGTAATAACTTGCCTAATCTATTTGAGATCACACCCCTCCCCTCCTAATATGTAGATTATTAGTCTAAATATTAGCAGAGACCTTTGATCACTCCAATACATTACACAAATTGTTACTGCATTTACATTTAAAAAAAATTTATAATCAAAAAAAATTTTCATTTATAAAAATATATTTTATTTAACTTAGTTATGTTTTATTTTAATAAAATTCCTTCTTTATTGATAAAAGTAATTTTTCATTTTAATTTATCATATGTTATGATATCGTATTTTATGACTTTTTAATTAATTTATATTCTTAATTGAATTTATATGAATTTTGATCATCTTTATCAAATTTTGAGATAGTTTTAATCCTTAAAATTAAACCTTAAAATTAACACCGAAAAAAAATTAAACTTAAAATTAAATTCAATTGAAAAAACGATTATTATTAATTTTCACTTAAAATTACCCAAACTTAAGATTAAAAAAAAATCTAAAATAATGATCAAATTTAGTTTGAGAAAAAAAATCTTAAATGCTGTTAGGTTTAGTTTTGGTAATTTCGCTTTTTGGCTTTCGTTTTGTATTAGGCATTACTATAATTGTTTTCGCCTGTATATTTACGGCCTGATCATTGAATATATTTACTGTTCCACCTAGTTCCCCTGATCTAAAGGGGTGCCTCGCTTTATCTGATTGAAGGCCTCAGTCGCCATTTTAGACCTCAAATTCCGCATTTCGTACATTTTCATATCCTCATCGGACTGTTAGGCTTAACACCAAAATGTCGCTAAACAAATCTGGTATTAGGTCGTACTTTGTAGACCCCATGTTTTTAAGTGCATGCTCTAGATGAGCCTTGTTCATCGAAGTTGATTTCTGGATCAGCTCCACTACTGAGTTCAGGTCATAGTTGCTCTGAGACTGTCCCATCGCTCCAGCTGATTACTTCTCACGACCTTGAATTACAGTCCTGTGTGTCAACCGGCTGTGAGTGGCTGAGAGTCAGTCACTGGCTGTATTTGGGTCTGTTGGTTGTGTGGATGGCTGTGACCTTGCTGCCTCACGGTCACTGAAATCAAAACGATACTGTTAGAACATGGCCCCTGTTCATTTTTTAGGTATTTTATCAGATTTCAGTCTCATTTTGAATTAATCATTTTTGCTTTTAAATTATCTCAGTATTTCATCCTAAATTTGAATATATATATATATATTTTTTTTCTTCAAATTTTCATTCTGATTTCAAACAATTTTACTACTACGTTTACAGAATATAATTCATCTTATTCGTTACACCAACATATAAACACAAAATTTAAAATTAACATGCATACAACAAAAAAAATTAATCCTCTTAAAATTATTATATGAAATTTTATATTAATAAAATTCATAATTCATCCCATCAACTTAAACTAAATACATACAATTATTACAATTAAATTACATACAATTAAATACATACAATAATTCTCTTAATGAGCAAAGGAAATATTGTAGTTTGAACAATGAATTGTATGCTCTGTTTGTTTGACCTGCGTAAGCAAAAAAAATGTAAACATTTCTCTGACTCTTTGCATGTAACCGTGTTATATGTCACGTGTTCGTGTAAATGTAACATGTTACTCATGTTACTTCGTTTTATGTGTTCCTTTTGTGGACTTTCTATATAATGTTTATATTCAAATTTCTCATAATTTGATTTCCTGTTTAATGATGTTAATGAAATTATTTAATTAATTTGTTGTGAATTTTTCCAACTTAGTTAGGTAATTTATGTTACTAGTTATCTTTTGATGTCCTAATTTAATTATAGCTTTGTTTTTTTTCACTTGTAATACTGTACCTGGTCCTATCCAATTTAATTGTAATTTATGTGTTTTTTGATGATTTCTAATTAATACTCGATCACCTATCTGTATAATTTTGTCTTTTCGTGTCTTATTGTGGTAAATTATGCGTTATTTTGATTGATTAATTATGTTAGCTCTTATCTGATCTTGAATAAATATAGCTTGTCTGGCCTTGATTTTGACTATTGATTCTGATGTATCTAAATAGTAAATGTTATCCAAATTTTCTGCTTGAATATTTGGAGATGTATCTCTCCCAAAAAGAACGTATGAACGTATCTTTCAAGGTCAAATTTAATTGGTTGTTAATTGTGTTTTGGACAATATCGAGAAACATGTCCCAATTATTGTGATCTACTGTTGCTACATAGAATCTTAATAATTTGTTAATTCTCTGGTTATTACGTTCACAAATTCCATAGGAATATGCTGAATATGGTAATACCTCACATTTGTATATCTGATGTATTTCACTGAAAGTTCTAATTGCGTTAGACTTGAATTCTTTCGCACAATCCGACATTAACGTTTTGGGATATCCACAACGACTAAATGTTTTACTTAGACAATCAATTACTGTGTTAGTTGATTTGTCAGCTACTGCGTGTAATTCGTTATATCTTGTCAACATACATGTTATTGATAAAATATATTTGTTGTTCGTGTCAGTTGTTATAAAAGGTCCTATAAAATCAAATGAAACTGTTTCAAATGGTGTATTAGCTACTGGGGCAGACATTAATTTAATTGGTGTATCTAGACTTCCTTTAAGGATTTTGCAAACGTCACATCTTTTAATAAAAGATTCTATGACCGATCTTTTTGAAAATGATAATATTTTAGTCGAAATTTAAATAGCGTATGAGCTAAACCACAATGGGTGTTAAAATGTATTGAATTAATTACTAAATTGATCATTTCATTTGGTATAACATAATTAACAATACTGGCTGCCCGAGTATCTATTTTCCGATGTCGATATAATATTCCGTCTAATATAAAAAATTCAGCTATGTTCCTAGATGTTCCTAATTGTTTTTTCTGTAATATATCCATTATTTCCTTACAAGTAAAGTCGTTTGACTGTGCAGTCTTTAGTCTGTTTAAAGTCCATGTTATGTCTTCGTGTTTAGGTATGTAGTTCAGAAATGGTTTTTCTTTGTTGATTTTATACAATTTAGATGGATCTGATTCTTGTTCGTTTTCTGAGTCACTGTCATTGTTGTTAATAATTTGTGGTACATTTAGCTTAGCCCTCGATCTTGTGGTTGCTATATAATTTTCAATTGAATTACAACTTTCATTAGATGGTGTTAAAAGTTCACAATCATCTATTGTTTCTTCCGTTAAAGGAGTTAATCTACTAAGGGTATCTGCTACCACATTTCTCTTACCTTCAAAATATTTGATGGTACACTCATATGTGCTAGCTTCGATTGCCCACCTGGCCATCGCCGTGTCTAAAGGCAGTTTATTACCAAAAAATGCACATAAGGGTTTGTGATCAGTTAAAATGGTAATAGGATACCCTAGACATAGATACTGAAATTCCTTTAAAGCTAGATGTATTGCAAGAAACTCTTGTTTAGTCGTGGAGTACCTTTTTTGAGTAGAATTTAATGATTTACTGAAATATGCTATGGGTCTTAATGTTTTGCTTTTGGTCGAATCTGGTTGTAGCAATGCTGCGCCAATTCCGATATTTGAGCTGTCAGTAAATAA
Organism: Caprella mutica; assembly: GCA_947561585.1. Lineage (NCBI taxonomy): Eukaryota > Metazoa > Arthropoda > Malacostraca > Amphipoda > Caprellidae > Caprella > Caprella mutica. The sequence goes on along the minus strand of CANNZV010000413.1, from coordinate 223,021 downwards.
ATAAAATGGTCTGGAATAATTTGGATGAGCTAAAACCGTATCTGATGTCAAAATATTTTTGAGACTAGTGAAGCTAGCCTCACATTCGTCAGTCCAGTCAAATTTAGTGTCCTTCCTTAATAGTCTATATAATGGGTCGGCTTTCTGACTAAATTTAGGTACGAACTTACGAAAATAATTCGCAAGCCCTAAAAATCGCTGAAGTTGTTTTACATCTGTTGGTCTAGATGCTTCTCTAAGTTTTTCGTTTTGGATACATCGGATGCCCTCAGTAGTGACTCGATGTCCAAGAAAATTAATTTCGTGTTTAAAGAATTCACACTTCTCTAATTTTAATCTCAAATGAGCGTCACGTAAATTCATTAGCACTTGGCCAATATCATTTAAATGTTGTTCATATGATCGACTAAAAATTAGGATGTCATCAATAGATACGAAACATAGTTTCCCTAATACATTACTTAACGCTTTTGTCATTATTGCTTGAAATACTTTTGGACTATTGACATAACCAAATGGTAGCTTTCTAAACTGCCACTTTTTACCATTTACCGCAAATGCTGTAAGTTTTTTAGACTCCTCGGAGAGTTCCACCTGGTGAAATGCACTCCTCAGATCTAAACTAGAAAATATCTTTGATCCACCTAAAGATCCTAGCATGTCGTCAACTCTAGGTAACGGAAATCCTTGTATATGGACACACTTATTTAATGATCTGAAATCTATTACGGGTCGTATTTCCTCATTCTTTTTATGAACAACGATAACCGGGAAGTTGTACTCGGACATTGAAGGTTCTATTGTTCCTTCCTTTAACATTGACTTATTGACTTCTTCAAGTTGTTCTTGAAATTTATGTGGTATTCTATACGGTATTTTGTTGATCACTATATTAGGATCTTTCAATATTATTGTGTGTTTACATATACTAGTAGTCCCGATTTCTTCGTCATTGATCGTGATTACGTCTCTAAAGTCATTTAGTAACTGCGTCATTTTGTCTTCATACTCTGTCATTCCACATGATATGTCAGCATTAACTAACCTTCTCGGTGCTGATGGCACTGTCTGAGAATTGTTTTCTACATCAGCACTTAATGTGCTGTCACGGCTTCTATCAGCGCTTCCGTCACGTGATATTTTACACTTCATATCTCGGTTGCCATGCGTTGTAACTAATGGCTCTCCATTAGTTCCAACTGCATGTACCTTTGACTTTTCATAAATTAGTTCAGGGGTAACGTTTCGTTCAAATGGCTTTGGTTTTTCGTCACTCAACACGTTTCCTAACCTAGATTTATGAGTCCTATTATTTAAACACTCCGATATAGTCGCTATATTTACTTCGACTTGCTCTTCGTACGTCTGGAGTTTTCCAACTATCATATTGTCCCGTAATATGATATCACTATCCGTCGGATTCATTACGAAAACTGGGCATATTGACACTTGATCTCCCTCTTTTTTTGTGTCTTCGATTTTTATTAGTGTTTCGGCTATCACTAAACCACTATTGAAACTTCTTTTAGCTATAATATAACTTCCTGCTTCGTTGTTTTTGACAAATCCATACAATATTTGTACGCTGTTTGCCTCAACGACTTGGCTATTTATATGAACATTTCCGTTCTTCTCGCGTTTTTTATTTTTATTCCTTGACTTCGTTTTTACCTCGGATTTCATAACCTCCGTTTGGCCTTTTTGTTGAGGTTTAACCCTTACTTTCGCTATACTACTGCGGCTGTTTGTTCGTTCGTTTATTTGTCTTATCAACGTTCTTCGTTTTGACCTATTTGAAGTAAGGACCAGCTCTGATATTAAGCAATCCGTGCTTAATAGTTCTTTAGTAGCTATTCTACGTTTTTCCATAAACGGAATTTTTTCTTCACCTAATTTTAATATTTTCTTATCAAAATCAATTTGCGCGTTCGTTAACACGTCCCTTCCTGTTGTTGTTGATTAGTAAAGCGTTTACTGTTTGCTTATGTGATTTCGACACTAGTTCAAATTTTACTTCACCATTTACTTCGGAACGTCCGTTTATGCCTTTAATAGTTACGTTTGATTTTATTATGTCCTCGTGACTCGCCTTGTAATTAAAATTACGACTGTTTAAAATCGTTCTCTCGCTCCCTGAATCTATTAAAGCTTCCCAATCAAATTCTTTACTATGTAAAATTATCGTTGGCTTAGAAGTCCCTTTTATCGTATAATGACAGTCCATCAATCCGCTTAATTCATCTTTATTTTTTACTAATTGGACTGTTATATATGTTTCGCTCGTTTTTTTATCCTCAACGCTTAACTCTTCTTCTTATAATAAATCGAACTTATTTTTACATTCACAACTTGTGTTGAGTGACGATTTACTTTTACCATTGAATTTAACGTGCACTGGATCTAATTTATTCATGTTCAATTCACATTCGTACACGGAGCTACCGACCGTTTTCCCGTGAGACCTATCTTGTTTTTTACTTCTGTTTGTATTTACATGTTTTTGCGAAAATCCTTGCCCTGTCCATTAAAAGGTTGTTGAGCACGACATTCTCTACCTATATGTCCTATTTTGTTGCAACGGTAGCACTTAATTGTACCACTGCTGCTGTGAGGGGTAGGGGTAGGGTGGGGGTTATTAGTGTTGTGTACATATGCTCTGCCTGTGTGATTGTATTTGAATCTGCTTCTGCGTGCATACCTACCTGCTGTTCCTGTTCCTCTGTTTCTTATATCATAAGTGTAATATGCTTCTGTATCTTCTAGCATATCCTCGTGAAAATTGCCTTGATTCTCACCCTCGGGTTTTTCTATCAAAAAAGTTTCTGTGTCATTGAAATTCTTCTTTGGTATTAGAATTTTTTATCATGTGGCAAAGATCTTATTTTCTTCGTTGTAGCAGACAGTAAATTAGCTGTTGTCTTAAAAGGACCTTCTACGACTCCTTTGATGATACTGGGGTTGATCTGTGGACCCAATATCATTAAATACATTGATGTATTCATAAGATCTTTTGCGTGATTTTTTAATTTGCGTGTGAATGATTCATCGCTTTCAGTTGCTGTCCTTATTGGAAATTGGGCGTTCATTGTGTCGTCATTTAATATAAAATCCGTGACTTCGCCTATTTTTTCTAATGTACTTAATATGTCACTGGCAGCTGTAGTTTCATCCTTCAATTTATTAGTGTATAATTCATGACATACACTGTAGATATCCTTGCTGTCTTTCTGCACATATATGTCTTCTAGTACCGTGCATATCTCTTGTATATGTGCTATCTTTAAATGTTTTACCGTTAACAACGTTATTAACAGTAATTTGAAAATCTCCTAGCTTGCAATCAGCGCTCCTGAAAAGGATCTTCTTTTTTTCTACGTCATCTTTATCCCCTAAGCTGGATATATGATTATTTAATAGGCTGAGATGTTGTCTGAACGTGTTCTTCTCCTCGAAAGCTGGATCTTCTGGCCTTCTTCTTCCCCTGAATATCGGCAATGAATCAGAATTAATGATTGTCGTACTTCTGCTTTTAATTATCTCTTGGAGTTGAGCTTGTGTTAATTCAACCGACATTTTGGGGGGTGTTTTGGGGGGTGTTTTGGGTGGTGTTTTGGGTGGTGTCTTGGGGGGTGTTTTGGGGGGTGTCTTGTTCTGTTTAGTTTTCTGTATTCTGGGTTTGGTTCGTCTTCCAGATCTAAGTTCTACAGCCTCAGCATTAATCGCTTCATCCTCTGAGGTTGGCATGTGTTTCCTATCCTAATGAAGTGTTATTGTGTACTTAAACAAGTGTAGTGCATGTGTAATCACAAATTACGAAAAAGGAAGAAAAAATAATAGGCTATCCAAAAAAAAAAATTATCCGTCAAACATTAAAAAATAATCAATAAATAATAAATGAAATATAATTAAATATAGAGCAATATTTGTTAAATCAATAAATATAAAATATTTCTACCTGTCAATTAATAACGACACTCAGCAATTCAGAGCTAAAAGAAATGCATGCACACATACATCTATAATTATAACTGCTGCAGTAATGATTAATTACCTTCTGCTTATTGCTTATTCATCAACACAATTCTTGACTAAACAGAACAGATTTATTCACCACTGACTAAGGTCTAACACTTAGATCTTACTCTGATCGCTTCAGAAATGAGACTGAAAATGCAAGGATGACATTAGATTTATATGTTATACTCAACTTTCGGTTCCATGTACAGTGGGTCCCGCTTATCAGGTTTTGTCGTTGATTTTTGCTCTGATGTTAACTGTTATGATGTTAACTGAATATTCACTGAACGTTGTGCACTGACTGTTAAGTGTTCACTGATCGTTGTGCATTGAATGTCATGCACTGTATGTTAACTGAATGTTCACTGAATGTTAACTTTTCACTGAATGTTGAATGTTCACTGAATGTTAAATATTCACTGAATGTTGAATGTTCACTGAATGTTAAAAATTCACTGAATGTTGCAGTTTGAATAAATACTTTTCAGATGTAGTATTTAAACAAATTAGACTCTCAATTTCTGGTTGATTTACGGCTTTTTTGCATGTTGTTTATAATCGAATGTTTTCCATCATCATTCGCCAACGTGCAACGCTTTACCCATTAGTGTCGCTTCCTCCCTCCGTGTTTTCCAGGCTTTTCCTAAATTTTCCAGAAATTTCCAGAATTACCAGAATTTTTTTTTTCAGACTGGTCAGTCTTGTTGATTGTCTCTGCTCATTCAAATTTCAAATTAGGCCATCTGTACTCTCCTTATCCTTCCGATAATTTTCGAGATGCCGTTTGCTTGACCTTGAGTTGAATTATCTTTATACTTTATCACAAAAACTGAACACCTTAATTGGATCGTACCTTCATATAGGGTCGCAAAACCCGGTCTTGCTGTAATCAAACACTCTCCAATCAGATGGTTAACTTAGTTTTTGGTAAATTACAAAGCTTTCAATCTTTTACTTTAGTAATTGAATTTCCGCACATTAAATTCGAATTACTTAATCACGCACCATACTGGCCACCAATGTGACGTTATCGGTTTACTTCCTTATAACGTTCCTGTGTATGGGCTCTAAGTGATAGGATCCTACTCTAATTAGTATTTTCAGATTCCTTTCTCTTTATATATCTCTTTCTACTAAATACTCATGGTACCATGCCCTAGAACCACCTTGCCACTATGGTTCCGACCTCAGGCCTCTGGTCCAAGCTTAACTGTATTTAAGGGTAATAATGGTAAAGTAATTAACACTTAAAGAGAATATATTCATTGGTCAAGCAAGGGGTAATACAAAGAATGTCTCCACTAGAGCGCTCGCAAGTTAAGGTCTCAATAACTACGAACAGGAGATAAGGTGTGTAGCTCACGAGAGCGAATCGGTAACTGACTTGACTGTCACTTACTTACAATCATATAGGTTCGTGATGATAGTAATGCATACACAATTGCTGTGTTTACATTACCACATTATAATAAATATAATATTTTTTTCAATTGAATCATCAATTTAAGAAATTAGTATCAAAATAGTATTGCAATTATTACTCCTTGAGAAATGTACACTAGAATAACTGTCGCGTGACAAAAATAGTGTCTTTTTTTCTATTACGAGTTTTTTTCCAATACAGTTTCAAAAATGTCTTGGTCAAATACGAGGTTTGTCTACTACTAGATTGGTGGAATAGGATGGTTTGATGTACTCGGGAATTGGGTGTTGCTATTGTTCATGTTAAAATAAATAGATCTATCAGAAATTTCTAAAGATCACATTTGTTCATAGCCTATATAAACATCCACTTTCTGTGTACTCTGAGTGTCAAATATTGCGATGTTCACCTTTTTGTGAACATTATTTCATTCTACGATTAAAATTCCCGTCGATAATTTTTTACTTAATCAGAAAAACTCATTGGGTGATCGTGATAGTTACCTTTGCAGAATGCGGGAAGGTCATATTTTCATCGGAATTTATTTATTAATTTATCTATATATTCGTTTATTCATTTATTCATTTATTCATTTATTCATTTATTCATTTATTCATTTATTCATTTATTCATTTATTCATTTATTCATTTATTCATTTATTCATTTATTCATTTATTCATTTATTCATTTATTCATTTATTCATTTATTCATTTATTCATTTATTCATTTATTCATTTATCATCTTGTTATTCGCTTAACTGAAAAAGTGTTCGACCAAATTGCCTGAAATTTGATGAAACGATTGGTCCATGTCCAGTGACCTGCTGCTAGAATTTTGGGAGCGACCCGGTCAAAGGTCAAGGTCATGGTAATTTATAACTAAAAAGTATTAAACCATATTGCATGAAACTTGGCTGGGCGATTGGTTAATATACAGGAATCATTTTGTTATATTTTGGAAGCGATCGGGTCAAAGGTCAAAGATCAAGGTCAAGGCCATTGTAACTCAAAAAGTATTCAACCAAATTGTCTGAAATTTGATGGTACAATTGGTCAATGACCAGGAACGATCTGGTAGAGTTTTGGAAGTGATCCGGTCAAAGGTCAAGGTCATTTATAATTCAATAACTCAAAAAGTATTGTACCATATTGCATGAAACTTGGGACGATTTTTTATTATCCAGTTAGCAGTTTATTAAATTTTGGGAGAGAACGGGTCAATGCAGAGGCGAAGGTATGCGCTCTACCGAGTGCACATAATCTAGTTTAACATACAATTATGCTCTTTTTACAGTATTCTCAGACGGTACTCCATATGCTTCAATCGGTTTGAACACGAGTGACAGTGGACAGAATTTTGTGTGGGCTACAGGAGTAGATATGCCTAATGTACATGAGAGTTGGAATAGAGGCGTGAATCCAGAGAAAGATACAATGTATTGTTTTTACATCAATGGGACTGAAGGAGTAGATTCATGGACATGTACTCACGAAGATCTGTTCTGTTGTATGGTTCTATACTATGCAGACTGAATGAGATAGTTTGGATCATTGAAAACTAATTGGATCATTGAAAACTAATTGGATCATTGAAAAATAATTGGATCATTGAAAAATAATTGGATCATTGAAAAATAATTGGATCATTGAAAAATAATTGGATCATTGAAAAATAATTGGATCATTGATAAAAAATTAAACAATAGCCGGAAAATTTAGTGTTAAATGAAATTCTAAGTATCTTAACTATTTAACTGCCTGTTAATTATTATTTTTGATATAAAAGCTATAATTATTACGTTAGTTTTAATAGTTAACACTTTTTTTATAATGAGCATTAGTGTTAATTATTGTTATTATTATTAATATAAGTGACAATAATTTACGAGTGTGTTAATTATTTATCTAAGAGTTAATATATATTATTATTAACTTGAAGAGTACCGATGAAATAGAAAGTAGGCTGGCTATTTGTGTTTCAAGTATTAGATTTTTTCATGGTTTCCCTTTTAGGTTGTTTTCAATTGCACAGTTTGGTTTAATTGGAATTGTTTAATAAATCTGTTTTTGCACAATTTTGTTTCTGTTAGAACCTTAAAAAAAGCAATCCTCTATAGTTAACTTCGATTAGTTCACTATAGAGTTTTATACAGAAAAAGGTTATATATGTAACGGGAAAATTGAACTAGCCTAACTTTTATAATACAAGGATATGAAAAATTAATAAATTGTATCTTTACTTAATACAGAAATTATTCATAGAATTGGATTTAATAATTATGGAGTATACATATAAATGGATATGTTCCATGCGGTCATTGAGGCAGACGAGTGAGCACCTGGGCAAGCGGGAAGAAACCACACCGCATTTCACCAGTTTTGTTACCCGAGAGATACAACACATAGTAAATGAAATGGGAAAAAATAATATAGATTAAAGCACAAGGATGGAAATTTAACGCAGATTTGTTTTACTACTATCGAAAATAAATTAGAAAAAGGTAATTTTATTCTTTATGAAAAAATAGTCTTTAATCAAAGAGTTATCTTTATAAAAATATTTAGAAAGTGATCTCAATTACACAAGGAACATAAATATAAAATATAGGGTCCATTTCCTAATTCAGTTAGCTCAAAGTATAGGCAAAATTAAATTCACATTGAAGCCGACAGATCAGGTAGACCCAAATAATATACTGTTCGTAATACACCCAAGAAGAGTTATAAATGAATAGTTAGTTATAGTTATAATTAAAGTGATTATATCTAGCAGAGATTTCTGGATATTTAAAGTTATGTAAATTTTATTGGGGAAAGAGTGAAATTTGGGTTAAGGATTTAACAACACTAAACAAGACCATACGAGGTTTGTATTCACATACCCATATTTAGTGGACCATATGAGCAAGAACAGGGAGCCGCCATCCGTCAATCAGTGCGTAGTCGCTACATCTTAGCCCTTATCGCAGGAATCAGTTATTTCCATGATACTGAAGTAGGAAGTTTTTAGGGCGATAATCATAATCCACAATACTGGAGACAAAACATGTTTAGTGGCTAGAAAGGCAGTTTGGTTGATGGTTTAGAAAGGCAGTTTGGTAGATGGTTTAGAAAGGCAGTTTGGTAGACGAGTATATTGATCCAGTAGTTGAATAGCTTCGTGGTTCAGTTTATAGGTGGATAATTGTACCAGTAGATAAGTTATAACTGCATCAGTGGATATGTAGATCATGTAGTAGTTCACTTTGCAAATCATGATCTCGATTTGCAATACCAAATTCTCCTGTGAAAGCTCTGCTACATGGATCACCTGCTGAGGATCTCAGAGAAAACATTATTCCAGTGGTGAGGATTTTCCTGGCAGTGACACAAACCAAGGTCTTATAAGAATTTAGTGGGTTTTTTTTAATAGATTTCACTGTAATTATATTATATTTGACAATTTTAATTCACTATGGAGGATTTATAATATGACCTTTTCATGGCATACTATACCTTTTTTGAAATAAATTCATTACACAGGGTATTTCATCTTTCAGGACTCTAAAGGACCGTTTACAATAGGGGAGAACCGGGAGCATTCGGACAGTTTTTGTTGAAAACTGAATAATTCGTAAACTAATTCGAATTTTACTAATTATTAACAATCGATCTGATTATAACAATCGATCTAATTATAACAATCGACCTAATTAATTTACTGATCTATTGTTAATACGCTGAAGTATTTTAATCTTTATAAAGATTATAATCTTTAACAAGATTATAAACTTTATAATCCTGTACTACTCTTCAATAGCTAATCAAGGAAGAGGTGTTAGGAAATTCCAACTCATATTTATGGTTATGTTATTCAGTCCCAAACTCATGTGAGAACACTCACATCGACTCATATTTATGACTATGTTATTCAGACCCAAACTCATGTAAACTCATGCAAGAACACGAATTCAATTATATTATTAACTTTGATGTCGCCGTTCTTAACTCTTTGATAAAGCCGAACTTACCACCTAAGACCTGGGAAAACTGTGGGCGCATTTGGCCTTCAACCTCCCTATAAAACCCAATTGAGAATCATTTCATTTGTTCAGTTCAAACCCTTCATCGTCACTCCTTGACGTGTTCCCCGGTACACCGTGTGTCTAACATAAAGTGTTCGAGCTCTATCGATCTAGAACTCTTGATCAAGTTAACTCTTGAATAACATTCCATAATAGTGACTGAGTGAATTAAGTGCCGATAGACTTATTTTTATCAAGCTTACTAACACTGTTCAAGGAAGAAATAAACACAAGTTAATTAATCGATATTTTACTCAAACTTTATACAGTGTAAACCAATTGATTTATTATATTAGATTGTGTTACCGTGTTTTTCATTTACCCCACTTAATTGTAATTATTGAATTATAAAGGCAATTGTTATTTATTTTGATCAACTGACCTACGAAGACTAAGAACCTGCAAATTAACTAAGAAGTCTTTTTCGTCTTTGAGGAAAATAAAACAAAGACTAGAATTAGAGAAAAGAAAGTTAATAATGGCATCTTCGACGGGATCAAAAATTAACAAAAAGCAGCTTTTATTATAATCAATAATCAATTACAGTGGGAAACACAAGTAACAATTAAAAAGTGAAGTGTTCGATAAGGGTAGAATATTGTTCCCCGTATGAAAGTTTCCGTATGAAACACTAATGCGGTTATAGTGTGGTTATTTAGAATATCACGTGACATGTGAAAAGTATTCTAATAACTAATAACATTTCCAAGAAATACCGATGTAAAGTATTTCAGTGTTATACCAGTGTGAAAAATAACACTAGGGTTAAAGTGCTACAACCACTCCTTGTGCTGAAGAAGAAGGAGGCAGCGTAAAAATTCATTAGCTACGCTAGTTAACGCGCTGTTACCTGCGTACTATCAGCTCTTCGGGTACTAGTGGCAAGAAAAACTGGTACGGCGACAAAGCTACTTTTGTCGTGATAAACTCACTCTTAAATAAAAAACGAATTAAAGTAAATTAAATCGTCTCATCACTTTCGGAGTAAGTGACTGAAATTACTTTAACTGAGTGACGAGTTATTTTCTTCTTCATCAAATAAAGTTGGGAGCCCTACTTCATATACTGAATAATAGTATAATAACAGCGCATCGCAGCGGATCCAAAGCTGAGAAGAAGACAAGAAATAGTCTACAGCTGTTGACCACAACAGGACACTCAGAGAAAAGGGGTCAACAAAGAGAAAACAGAGGTTCTTCAGAAGTTCAGCAGTCAACAAATATAGTATTCAGTAATAAGACTCACCTCATCAAGTTAAGTTGAACGTTCTATAACTGTTGTTAAATGCAATTGTTAGAAGCAAGAATGAGTAAGTTATGTGGGAATTAAATAATTAATTCAAAATAACGAAAAATATTGTTGATTGCTAATTAATATTAGGGGGAATCCTTCATCACTATTGAGTTTTGAATTTTGTGAACATTTACGATTGAGAAATAATTATATTATATTTTCTTGTGTGCCTAAATAATGTTTACATAATAATTACATTATATACATATGTGTATGTGCTTGTAAATTAATAATTTCTTATTATATTATTTTTTTTGTGTCCAATAATTTTGATAATAATTATACACAGGTACAACCTTGTGCATGTTCATTGATTAGAAATTTTATTTGATTTTTTTTTATTATTATTGCAAGTTATATTTTTTTTGTCCTTTGCCTAACCATTTTTTTTCCTATATTGTGTATTGGGTGGCGCTCAATATTTTTATATTCTTTTATATTTTATTGTAAAAATATTACAGAATAATCAAAGGAAAGGATAAAAATTTCCTGAAAGTGAAAATAATCAAAGGAAAGGATAAAAATAAAAATTTCCTGAAAGGGAAAATAATCAAAGGAAAGGATGAAAATAAAAATTTCCTGAAAGGGAAAATAATCAAAGGAAAGGATAAAAATAAAAATTTCCTGAAAGGGAAAATAATCAAAGGAAAGGATAAAAATAAAAAATTTCCTGAAAGGGAAAATAATCAAAGGAAAGGATAAAAATAAGATTTCTTCCTGAACGGAAAATAATAAAAGGAAAATAGTTTCCAATTATTGCAAAGATGGCTAACAACAATTTGATTGTGTTAAATGACCTACCTAAATTCAAGGGTGCGCCATTACCACACGAAAAAGATGCATTTGTGCCAGGTCCTAACGTTCGGACATTTTTCCGTACGTTAGATAACTACTTCCTGCAAAACGACATCACAGATGGTGGCGTAAAATTCCGGATACTATATGCCCAAGTAAGCAAACAAAGCGGAAACGCTTTGAGTTTGATAGACCTCTATGCTGGACGCGAAGAGTACAGCTATGAGCGTGTAGAACGCGAATTCCTCAAGATGTATCAAAATCATCAAAGAGAGGACACTCAACATGCAGCAAAAATATTGGGGACCAGTGACATGCACAGGCCAAACTTCTTTGCTGGCATGACGTCGTTAGAAGCATCGACAAGAGCATATGTGGAAAGTTTCCTCTCAACAGAAGGGATGAAAAAAATCAACATAAGCCCTGAAACGGTAGTTCCACTCCCTAGCGGCGAAGAAGAAGATGAGGAGGAAGTACTAAAGTTGCCACTAATGGGGTTATTTCAAAACCTCATAATGAAGTTTATACTTGGTAATCAGTTACCGACAAAAATGTACGAAAAAATCACTAACATATGTGCCGACTGCTCCAGTACAGAGCTAATGTCGGAAGTTGTGAATTTATACGAAAAAGAAACGCTAATGAAGGCAAAAAAGAAAAAGGAGAACATCACAACACAGCAAGATGTTCTCTACCAGGTAACCACTACTTCCCATGATAAGAAAAGAGAACAAGGCCAAGGGGCAGCAAGGACCTGCTTCAAGTGTAACGAAGCCGGGCATTTTGCCCGAGAGTGCAGGAAAAAGATTTCCTGCAAGTATTGTAAAAAACTCAGTCATTCGGCGCAGTATTGCAAAATAAGGATAGCTAAAAAAATCCCCTATTGCCTTAACTGCCGTAGAATTGGCCATGAAAATAAAGATTGTCGTAAGGGTAAGTTTGAGCAAGGAGCCAAACAAGAGAGGAAAATAGCTGGATCAAACAGCTATAGACCTAGAGATACTCTCACAAGGAATGGTGACAGGGTTAATGTCCTAGAGGATGAAAATTACGAAAACCCTGATCACGAATGTGAGGAATCGGATCAGTCAGAATGACTAGGAAGTATACAGGAACCAAACAAAACGTTGGTAAATCCACACGTAGAGATAGTAATAGGACAATCCAAATATAAGGGATTAGTTGACACTGGAGCGTCAATTAGTCTGATGTCAGAACGAATACTGACGGATAAACACATGGTTAGAATTTATAAAAAGGAGGTAAGAGATGCTAGCAACAACGTTATCCCTATTGTGGGAGAAACTACAGTGGAAATTGTGAATCCACGAGGTAAGTTTCATGAAAATGTACTGATATTTAGCAATACCAGTGCGTTGCGAATGGATATTCTGCTTGGAATGAATATATTGAGGAGAGCTCATATAAACTTACCAAAAGGTAAGATAAGTTTCATGGAAAATGAAACAGAAAACTGTAAGGTCTCAAAAGGAATGGACCAGTTGAAAATGATTATAATAAACGAAAACCTTCATAATTATCCCAAGTGTACGAATGGGAATAAACAGAAGGAAATAAATGTGGATAAAATAGTCACAAAGGAATGTGAAGATGAAGGACACTTCAACTTACACATAATAGAGGACATTGAGGTCCAAAGAAATGCAATTAACGTGTGCAATATGAAAATTGCAGGGGCACAAGATGGTGAAGATATATTAATCCATAGCTCACAACTAAAGGAAAAATTATTAATTCCCAATACACTTGCACGAGTATGCAAGGGGAGAATAACCATTAATTGCATGAATATAAGTGACGATAACATTGTATTGACCCAGGGAACAAAGATTTCCACTGGAAGTGTATTTAATGAACAAAGGATAAATGCCGTAACGTTAGCCAACAAAGAAGACCCAAGGGAAAAACTAAGAGAAGAGGAACTTGAACCCTTGGAAGAAAAGGATATAATATGTGAAGATGACAGCATGAAGGATAAGATACTAGATCTCCTGAAAAAGTACAGACAGGTAGATTGGAAAAAGGGTGAAAAGTTAGGAGTTTTTACAGGTGACACTTTGGATATAGACTTGAAGGATGACGTGGTGGTCAACCGGAGTCCTTATCCCATACCGCACTCCAAACAAGGTCAGTTAAATGAGGTAATTAAGGATATGTTAAATACAGGTGTTATCGCTAAATCAAAGAGTGTATTTAACGCACCTTTGCTTATAGTAAACAAAAATAATAATGAAATTAGGCCTTGCATTGACTATCGCGCTCTCAACCAGGTCATGAAACCTGTAACATATCCTATCCCAAGGATAAACGACTTATTAAAGTCATTAGATGAAATCAAATATATTTCAAAAATAGATCTTGCATCGGCCTTTCATCAATGCTTAATAACACCAAGTGATCGACACAAAACGGCTTTCACTGTAAATTCAACTCGATATGAGTTTAACCGAGTGCCTTTTGGGCTCCAAAGTAGTCCAGCTTTTTTCAGTCGAGTTATCAATTCAGTTTTGTACGATTTACTTGGATGTAATGTACTTGCTTATATGGATGATATTATCGTATATTCAAAAGATAAAGAAACTCATTTAGAAAGGATTGAGGCAGTATTGCAGAAATTGTCTGTAGCCAACCTCAAGATAAAATTGACTAAATGCAAATTTTTTGCAAAAGAAATCAAATTCTTGGGCTATAAAGTCAGCTCCGATGGGTTAACAATGGACGAGTCTAGAATCGAATCATTAAACGCAATGCCATACCCAACTTCTAAGAAGGAAGTTCAAGCTTTCTTAGGAGCTTGTAACTACTTTAGAACCTTTGTGAGAGGTTTCGCCCTTCAGGCAGAACCATTGTACCTTTTACTACGGAAGGGGGTAAAATTTAAATGGGGTAAAGAACAAAGTGAAGCAGTAGATAAACTTAAAGAAATGCTCACTACTAGTCCGGTTTTGAAAATCCCGGACTACTCTAAACCGTTCCATTTGTATTGTGATGCAAGCCTATCGGGGATAGCTTCATGCCTTATGCAAGAATACGATAATATCCTCCACCCCATATCTTATATCTCGAAAAGCTTAAATCCGGCTCAGAGGAACTATAGCGCAACTAAGCGCGAGTTCCTAGCATTGATTTTTGCTTTAGAGACATATAGAAATATCATACTCAGCTATCCAGTGTCAGTATATACTGACCACATGCCTCTTCTTGGTATTCTGAAAAAGAATACCAAGGATAGTTGCATAAATAGATGGTCTATGTTAGCTCAGGAGTATGCCATTCAACTCTTCTACTTGCCAGGTAAGTCAAATTTATTTGCAGACTCCCTCTCTAGGTTATCTAAAGTCGAGGAAAACTGTACTGACGTAACGGAGGAACTGGAAGAAAAATTGGTGAGTAGAATAAATAAGATAGAACAGACACAGGAGAACCCGGAATTAACCGAAGGGTTATCATCGCTACTTCCGGTGAAAACTCCATTCATTGAGGAAGAACTGAAGAATCACCAGGAAAAGGACGAAGGTTGCATAGAAATCAAGAGAAAGATATTAATTATCCAACCAACGTGAAAAAACCATTGCTTTAGCAAGTTTTAAAATTCTAAAGGACTTAATTTTTGTGGTAAGAAATATCACAAGGCAGAAACAGAAGGAAGTGCACATAGTTCCTTATGTACCAGACAGTTTAATGCCAAAAGCATTTAAAACGGTACATACCGAAACAACGGCTGGTCATAGAGATATCGAACAATCTTTGAAGATTTTCGTTCGAAACTTCTACAACCGAAACGAAAGCAAGATACTGAGAGAACTTTGTGATAATTGCGAGCTTTGTATCAAGGCTAAAGGGATTGCTAAACCTATTCCCATCGGAAAATATCCGATACCAATTAAACCATTTCAAACTCTCAGTTCAGATTTATTGGGACCGTTACCTATCACGAAACAAGGGAATCGTTATATCATGGTGGTGAGAGACTACACTACCAGATACACTGTGATATTACCATTGCCTAATAAAGAAGCCGAATCCATTATAGAAGGATTCAGACAGGTAATATCTAATTATGGATCACCAAAGGTAATTCTAACCGACAATGCACAGGAGTAGAAATCCACTAAACTCGGCACCTTCTGCGATTTCTACAACATCGAAAAGCTCGAAGTTGCACCATACCATCCAGCAAGCCAAGGACTGTCAGAAAGGATTAACCGGGAGGTTAACAAAATGTTAAGGATCTATACCAACTCACTGGCCATGACGGATTGGGATTATCTTCTACCAGTAATAATGTTGACTATAAATAACTCATGGAATACGAGCATAAACGAATCACCATTTTACAGCTTATTTGGTTATGATAGTCCAACGATCACATTATCCCAACCAAGAATGAATTACAGTGAACTAGAAAGGAACGTCAGGCTTAGACGAGTAGCGCAAATCCGGAAGCATTGTCGGGAACACATCCTAAAAATCCAAGATAAGTATACGGACAGGACTAATTACAGAAGAAAGGACAAACAGGTGACATTTATGCAAAATTACCGAAACATATTCCTAAGAACAAATTAGATTTGCCAGTGTCTGGGCCATTCATTGTTCTCCAACAAAAAGGAAACAAGATCACACTCCAGGAGGCAAACTCTGATGTAAAATACGAGGTGCATCCTGATACCCTTATCACGAAGGAATATTCTTCCCCTGATAATTCTGTAATTGAATCTAATTCTCAAACTAAGGGCAACTTGAAGGAATCAAATTTTCCAGAACCAGAATCACTAGTAGAAAAACCTAATACACGGTTACAGGAAACAAAAGGGTCCTTATAATCTAAGACCAAGAAATTAAAGAGTAAACCTTACTCTTTGTTTCAGTAACGATATGTAATAGTATATTTACATTAAAAATGTATTCTGATATGTTTAGATTGTTTAAAAATTATACTCTTGTAATCCTTATAATTATATCAAGGATTAAAAATAAACTATAAAATATGTATCCACTAATTATAAGTTAATGTAAGATTTTAAATGGTTAGTTTGTAACTCAAAACTGTATTACAGAGACTGAGGGTTGGAGACTACCACTAGCCTTGCTACTTGTAGTAGCAGTTGTCCAAAATGTAACCTCACAGTCAGAGACTTCCACGGAGAGAGCCTCACCTATGACGATATCTCCCTGGAGAGGAAGGACCATGATTAGTGGTGCGTACTTAGTCAGTAGAGTAAAGCTAACATTCATTTCAAATATTTGTAACCAAGTCAGAGATAATCTAGACGTCTCTGCAAGGTCCATAAGACAAATAATTCTCTCTGATATTTTAAACACCTTTAAGGACGACATAGGATGCACCAGAAGAATAGGATTTTTATGCTTGAAAATAGAGTCTATAAATTCAGACATATACAAAATGTTGAACAACACTCAACTTTGTGAAAACAACACTTTAGAAGAGATAGGAGAAAAATACTTTAACTTAAAGGATAGGTTAGACGAAGTATGGGAGGAAATAAAATCCTCAAATCAGAATACGAACACCATGATCACCCAATCATTCATTGCCCAACGACCTAACGTAGCAAGACTACCACCCCAAACTTCCATATTTTTAGGTGCAGGAATAGCTTTAGTTACAGGTTTGGTAACTGGAGGAGTTGTAGGATCATTATTTGGAAATGATAATTCAGCCGAAATCGACCAATTAAATAAAGATATCCACAGAGTCAACAAAAAAGTGCTCTTGACGAACCAGAGAGTAGATGTATTAGCCAAAAATGTATCAAACACTATTAGAGAATTCAAGGTTCTATTGAGTAACATGCAGACGCTTAATGAAGGTACAGAACAAAGACAGATGATAGTTTGGCAATTATCTCAGCTAAAATTAGCAGCTACTAATGCTTTACTGTTATTAAAATCAATCGAAAACACCCTCACTCTATTGAGAGGTTCACTATTAAATTCTGAACTATTAGACATAAAGACTTTTCAGGAAGTACTTAAGGAAGGAAAAGCACATTTTCCTCAGTTAGGATTTCCAATTGATAAAGTATCTAGGGAAACAATAGGTGATATTATCCCATTAATTGGAATAAAAAAGGTAGGAGTAAATCATTACATTATGATCATTCCATTAGTCCATATAAATACTTATGACACGTTTCAAATTATTCCTTTACCAATCAGACTTCAACAAAGCGAGATCATGATAGCAGATTTGGAGAATGACATTTTGTTGTATGACGGATCCACATACATAGTGACTCAGAAGGAAAATTTAAGGACTGTAGATGAAAACTATTTATTGATAAAAAATCAGCCTATATGGCAAGAAACAGAATCTTCCTGTCAAATTGAAGCTTTTAGGGAAAATACGACAGAGATAATTAAATTATGCAATTTCCGGAGGCTAGGAATATCTCATGGAATATTCTTGACATAGATTAATCTACACGACCGTTAGTAGGAACATAGAACCAGACTGTCCTACTGGAAAGATTAGACAACAGATAACAGGATTACACATAGTACCAAATACTTGTGACATCAAAACTGCAGGAGTAGCATGGCCTGCAAAATTAGAAAAGGAAATACAATTGGAAGACTTATTAGTAGAAAATAATCAAACCAGTGTTTTCGACATTACCTCATTACCCATTTTTGACGTAAACACAACGAATCCACTCCATAAGACCATTAAAAATCAATTAGAGAAGTTACCCATTAATGAATCATTAACTTTCACTTTTGAAGATTTTAATTTATCAACAGACGAAGTACAAATTTACTCAACGATGGCTTACGGAATAATTTTGATTATAGTAATTATTAACTCAATTTTAATAGGTGTGATATATTGGAAGAAATTCAAGAAAAGTGACGATACAACAGACAATGTAGAATTAGGACGACGATCTAAGTTCTTGGATAGATTTCAGTTCCCCAGAGACTCTTTGAACCTTAATAGTTTCAGAAGAATCCGAAATAAATTGCACAAATTTCAAGACCGAAGCAGACCAAGCTCACGACAAAGTTCCATTAGATCTAGTTTGAATGATAAAATTAGAAAGAGATCTAAATCAGTAAGAAAAGCGATTAGAAATTCTTCACTAACTAGGAAAAGGAATGACTTATCAATTGACTCTCGTAAATTTGTGAATACAGGAACTAACACTAATATTATGTATCCAAATTTGTCATCCGTTCCAACCACACCAACGGTGCAAGAAAGAAAAAATAGAATACATTTAAAGGCATACAAATAATTTTCGAAATTCGATGTTGTCTAGGAGATGTTTAAATTACAGAGATTTTGCTATTTATTATTTTGAATAATTAAATGAAGAAAAAAAAATACGCACCACCAACATGTAAATTCCAGTCTCAATGACTAAAAAATTAAGAGGAATTTTACTTTAAGTTATAAAATCTATAAATAGTAATCCGATTGTAATAGCTACATAATGTTTTTATTGTTTCATAATATTAATCAATTATTTTGTGAACGTTTTCCATGAGGGCCGCTGAGTCAACACAACTTCAATCCGAGACTCACGTCTATCCACCTTGCCCTCATATCACTGACCTAAGCCGACAGTAACCGAGATGGCCAGAGACGTCAACAGTTCCCTCTCAAGGTTGGGAACCCACCACGAGACCACTGACGAGGTTGAGAACCTTGTATGAGACGTTCCCATGAGACGATTAGGCCAATACCAATGTGGCCACTGACAAGGTTGAGAACCTTGTATGAGACGTTCCCATGAGACGATCGTGAAACGATTGGGCCAATACAACTGGGTCAACACAAGATTAATTGAAAACCACTAATTAATAATTAGTACACTTTATTAAAATTATTCAATTTTATCAATTATAAATTTACAGTTATAATGGAAACAATAGGTAGTTAATAAATAGCTATAAACTATTTAGAATTATAACGCAGTAAAATATTAAATAATCTTCAACTTTTTGAAAAAAGAAAGGAATAAAATTTAATAGCGATTTATAATTGAATCATATGAATTAAGTAGAACAATAAATTTATGTTTTCAACGACTAGACATTCACTTGGAAACTAATTTCATTTAAGTGTTTAAGAAATGAAAACATAAACATTTGATTTTAGAATTAGAATGTTTTATTATTTTAAATTTAAGTTTTCAATGACTAAACATTCACTTGGAAACCATTTCCATTTAAGTGTTTAAGAAATGAAAACATAAACATTTGATTTTAGAATTAGAATGTTTTATTATTTTAAATTTAAGTTTTCAATGACTAAACATTCACTTGGAAACCATTTCCATTTAAGTGTTTAAGAAAGGGAAATAGAAATCTTTATTTTTGGTTTTTACTTCAAAATATTTTAAAATAAATTATTAACAATTATGAGTTTGATGCTTAGGATTATTCGATTTGAACTCTGGAACTAAATATTTAATTTGAGATTTAATGTTTTGAATTTTAGGATTGTATGAAATAGGAACGAAAGTTCCAATTTATAGAATCATAAAGTAAGATTACAATTATATTTTAAATATAATATTCTTCTATAATGTTTAAACTGTATTTTAGTTTTAATGGGATTATTTTCGATGTAATTTTCTGAATATGAATAGGATAACTTAGAGATATTAACTGAACTCTAAGTTAAATTAAGATTGTAAACCAAGGTAGGATACATGATTGGAATTGTCACCATACTTTTTGAACATTCAAATTCTATGATGAGAATACTAATCAACTAGCAAATCAAATACTAAAACTAAAAATTCTGAATCTATAAAACAATTAATGAATTAATAGTTTATTTTCTTTTGTTTTCATAGAATAATTTGTGTTTCGAACTTTGAAAAATTTTAAGAAATTCTTAGGATATTTTCAAATAAGGTTAGATTGTAGGGGTTTAGTAATGGTATAACTATATATTCTATATAACTACATATATTCCCTATATTTTAATCTAATCTTAGAATTTGTTTACTAACACTTTATAATTAGGAGATGGCACTTGATGTGAGACTTAGTTGCAATTGACCTGTATTAACGGGGGGAGGGAGTGATATTAACAATCGATCTGATTATAACAATCGATCTAATTATAACAATCGACCTAATTAATTTACTGATCTATTGTTAATACGCAGAAGTATTTTAATCTTTATAAAGATTATAATCTTTAACAAGATTATAAACTTTATAATCCTGTACTACTCTTCAATAGCTAATCAAGGAAGAGGTGTTAGGAAATTCCAACTCATATTTATGGTTATGTTATTCAGTCCCAAACTCATGTGAGAACACTCACATCGACTCATATTTATGACTATGTTATTCAGACCCAAACTCATGTAAACTCATGCAAGAACACGAATTCAATTATATTATTAACTTTGATGTCGCCGTTCTTAACTCTTTGATAAAGCCGAACTTACCACCTAAGACCTGGGAAAACTGTGGGCGCATTTGGCCTTCAACCTCCCTATAAAACCCAATTGAGAATCATTTCATTTGTTCAGTTCAAACCCTTCATCGTCACTCCTTGACGTGTTCCCCGGTACACCGTGTGTCTAACATAAAGTGTTCGAGCTCTATCGATCTAGAACTCTTGATCAAGTTAACTCTTGAATAACATTCCATAATAGTGACTGAGTGAATTAAGTGCCGATAGACTTATTTTTATCAAGCTTACTAACACTGTTCAAGGAAGAAATAAACACAAGTTAATTAATCGATATTTTACTCAAACTTTATACAGTGTAAACCAATTGATTTATTATATTAGATTGTGTTACCGTGTTTTTCATTTACCCCACTTAATTGTAATTGGAGGGTTAAGAGGTAAAGTTGGGTAACTACGATCCTGTCAGAACTAACCATACTTTACCTCGCACGTCTAATCTAATATTTACTGAACGGTAAAGTTGGGTAAGTCCTGGTAGGTTATACACTCATTTCGCGCATTTAGTGAGTGGTAAACTCGAGTGCGGAGTTACCTACCTTTCCCTCAACACCAAATGGTGTGTGCAGTGAAAGGCACACTTGGGTGAGTTTATACACAACTGTGCTTCTAAATAGTATTGTCCTTACGGTGAGAGGTAAAGTCGGGAAAGAACGAACCCAACTATGCATTTTATAGATCTAGTGATCCAAATGAAATAATATTTGATCCAAGATAATATCTATTTTATCCAAGTGAATTGGAATTTGCTCAATGTGAAATTGAATTTGATCTTAATGCAATTGAATTTGATCCATGTGAAATAATACTTGATCCAAGTGAAATAATATTTGATGCAAGTGAAATATTATTTGATGCAAGTGAAATAATATTTGATGCAAATGAAATAATATTTGATGGAAGTGAAATAATATTTGATCCAAGAGAAATAATATTTGATGCAAGTGAAATAATATTTGATGCAAGTGAAATAATATTTGATGCAAGTGAATTATTATTTGATGCAAGTGAAATAATATTTGATACAAGTGAAATAATATTTGATCCAAGTGAGACAATATTTGATGCAAGTGAAATAATATTTGATGCAAGTGAAATAATATTTGATGCAAGTGAAATAATATTTGATGCAAGTGAAATATTATTTGATGCAAGTGAAATATTATTTAATGCAAGTGAGATAATATTTGATGCAAGTCAAATAATATTTGATGCAAGTCAAATAATATTTGATGCAAGTGAAATAATATTTGATGCAAGTTAAATAATATTTGATGCAAGTGAAATAATATTTGATGCAAGTGAATTATTATTTGATGCAAGTGAAATAATATTTGATGCAAGTGAAATATTATTTGATGCAAGTGAAATATTATTTGATGCAAGTGAAATATTATTTGATGCAAGTGAAATATTATTTGATGCAAGTGAAGTATTATTTGATGCAAGTGAAATAATATTTGATGCAAGTGAAATAATATTTGATGCAAGTGAAATAATATTTGATGCAAGTGAATTATTATTTGATGCAAGTGAAATAATATTTGATCCAAGTGAGACAATATTTGATGCAAGTGAAATAATATTTGATGCAAGTGAAATAATATTTGATGCAAGTGAAATAATATTTGATGCAAGTGAAATAATATTTGATGCAAGTGAAATAATATTTGATGCAAGTGAAATAATATTTGATGCAAGTGAAATATTATTTGATGCAAGTGAGATAATATTTGATGCAAATGAAATAATATTTGATGCAAGTGAAATAATATTTGATGCAAGTGAAATAATATTTGATGCAAGTGAAATATTATTTGATGCAAGTGAGATAATATTTGATGCAAGTGAAATAATATTTGATGCAAGTGAAATAATATTTGATGCAAGTGAAATAATATTTGATTCAAGTGAAATAATATTTGATGCAAGTGAAATATTATTTGATGCAAGTGAAATATTATTTGATGCAAGTGAAATATTATTTGATGCAAGTGAAATATTATTTGATGCAAGTGAAGTATTATTTGATGCAAGTGAAATAATATTTGATGCAAGTAACGCTTTTAACATTTAATATATAAAAGATATATTTGTATAATTTATGAGAGATTATGATTGGCCACCATAATCTCTCATTGCTCACCATAATCCTTCATTGCTCATCATAATCTTCCATTGCCCACCATAATCATTCATTGCCCACAATAATCCCTAATTGTCCACCATAATCATTCAATGCCCACAATAATCTTTCATTACCAACCATGATCTTTCATTGCCAACTATAATATTTCATTGCCTACCATAATCTTTCTTTGTCCACTATGTATAATCCTTCATTATCCACCATAATCTTTCATTGCTCACCATAATCTTCCATTGCCCACCATTATCTTTCATTGCCCACCATTATCTTTCATTGCCCACCATAATCATTCATTGCCCACCATAGTTCTTCATTGGCCACCATAATCCTTCATTGCCCACTATTATCCTTCATTACCCACTATAATCATTCATTGCCCACCATAGTTCTTCATTGGCCACTATAATCCCTCATTGCCCACCATAATCCTTCATTGCCCACCATAATATTTTATTGCTCACCATAATCATTCATTTCCAAGCATAATCCTTCATTGCACACCATAATCCTTCATTGCCCACCATAATCTTCCATTTGTCACCATAATCCTTCATTGCCCACTATAATCCTTCATTACCCACCATAATCTTTCATTGTCCACTATAATCTTTCTTTGCCCTCCATAATCTTTCATTGCCACCATGATCTTTCATTGCCCACCATAATCTTTCTTTGCCCTCCATAATCTTTCATTGCCCTCCATAATCTTTCTTTGCCAACCATAATCTTTCATTGCCCACCATAATCTTACATTGCCAACTATAATCTTTCATAGCCAACCATAATCTTCCATTGCCCACATAATCTTCCATTGCCCACCATAATCTCCCATTGCCAACCATAATCTTCCATTGCCAACCATAATCTTCCATTGCCCACCATAACCTTCCATTGCCCACATAATCTTCCATTGCCCACCATAATCTTCCATTGCCCACCATAATAATCTATCATGGCCAACCAAAATATTCTATCATTGCCCACCATAATAATATATCATTGTCCACCATAATAATCTCCAAAATCCTCCACTTTAATTTGTCTATCTATATCTTTCATGCATTATACGTAAAGTTTATTTACATAAAAATTAATTACATAAAATTTTTAACATAAATACATACAAATACCTCTTCGTAGTTCACGTCCCTGAATGAAATAGGGACGTGCAGTAGGAATGGGGTATTTATAAATTAATTTATCTCAAATTTAATTAAATTTCATCTGATTAAAATATATCGCACAAATAGATATCAATAATTATTGACAGAAAAATTAGTATCTTAACTACGAATTCAAATAATACCAAAAAGGAATATTTGAATTTAAAATTCAGCAAATTAAAGAATATAGATTTGGAAAACAAATTGAAATATATATACTCTTGCTTTCTCTTGAAATGGTTATCAATATAAGAAAATTATTAATTTATGATTACCCAATTCTTAGTTCCCGTGGAATTACGGTCAGATGAAATGTTATTCCACAACGTACAAAAAAGTCTATGGGAAAATGTAACCACATTTAAAAAAATGTTATTTTTTTAATTTCATTATCATTATTTTTGAGAATGCCAGTTTGATGAAACAGACTATGCAATTGTAGAGTAAAAAAAACTGAACAAAATATAAACAAACACCATGGTCAAATAATGAGAGAGAAATAGGGATTTTAATAAAGTTTAAATTTTACGTTTTTTTGTGGGGGGGGGGGGTAAAATATAAAATAGTGAGACACTCCCTTTAAAGACGATATTTTTACATTAAAAAGGAAGAGAAAACAAATGAGGTTAATTCCAAACGTTTGTTAGAATGTTCGATATCTTAGTAATATTACGATACCAGTTTTGTTCAATTTGCTTTAGTAATTAACTGAAGCCTAATTCACCAACTAATATTTCTTGGTAGTCAACTATAACCCAATTGGTTTTTTGATCCCTGGTTACTACCTGACTATAGTATCTATGTACCTATTTAGTAATTAAGAAACTAATGTTGCTAGGGGTTACTATTCACTAGTCCGACGCCCCAACAGTCCGACACTTTAGTAATTTATTACTGATTTAACATAAATATCGGGGCACGTGCTGCCCCCCGAACCCCCCTGCCAAGTCATTATACAATCATGAAGTGTGCCGTACAACAAACTACAGATACGACAAACTACATTAAATGATGAAATACAATGAGGGAATAAATAAATAATAAATATATATAGAACTAAAGTAATATGAAAGAGTGATATTAAATTTAAAAAATGAAAGAAATTAAAAATTATTTTAATATTTAGATTAGTTAATAATTGAGTAAACCTATTTAATCATATTTTTTATTTTAATTGAAAAATAAAAACGAATAATAACATAGAGATATATAACTGTCGAGTAATTAACTACTCAACTACATTCAAACTGTGTTTCTTCTATATACCTCAATGACCGAAAATAATTTGAACTTCATTAGGTATAATAATGTTACATAATTTACAGCGCTATCGGTATAATTTGAAATTAAACAGATAATTAATTTCTTCATAATCACGAGTAAACTAAGTCATAAAATATACATTTTATCTTGAATATGATAGAGTCATATAGACAGTGGTTGGTTTACTAAACGCAAGTCCACCCCAACTGACTGTATGAGAACAAACCTATTTACAAACATTCAAGCTTTGAATGACCAGAAACTAATACAATGAATTACATTAGATGTTAACATGAATGTATAGTATAAATTTGTAAATAAAATAACAGTTTATAAAGAAATAGAAGTACAAAGTTAGAAACATTATTTTTTCTCTCTGTAATCATTTACCGCCAAATTATTTTCCCCAAATCTGTATATCCCTATTTACTATATAGTATTATTATACGTTCATACGCACCGTCCCATCATTTCACCCCCTCCCTCCATCTTTATCAGTAGTTTTTAGCTACCTACCGAAATGTTTAACAAATTGATGAGCCTAGAACTGCAAAGAGGAGCTATAACATGACAACTGATAGATCTCTATATTGTTATAACCAAATTATATTCTAATGTTGAACTAACATATAATTATTATTGGATATGATTATTCTAGAATCTAAAATAATCATGCATTTTCACAGCTATGGTCGTAGTTAAAAATATATTATTGAAATATATAAAATCAAATTCTGGATAAAAAGATGTATTATTGTGACTGTTATTTGAATGACGATTCGTGATACATTGAGTAAATTTTATACCTAATGGTAATTTTACATTTAATATGGTTCATACTACCTAGTTTAATTATTCGATTGAGGTATTTGTTATTAAATTTAAATAAATATTGATTAGTTATGTACAATTTGGATAGCAGACTTATTAGGGTAAGTTCCAAGTTATCGAACAGTTTCATTTTCGAGCACGTAAAAATATTTTATAATTATTATTCTATACTCATATTAACCTTTTTTACTTGTTCGTAAAACTGGAACCGTTCAATAACTCGGAACTTACACTATAGATAAGTATGATTTACTTGGTTGTTTTATATGTATGATTTACTTGGTTGTTTTAGTAACTTGGTACCTAGCAACATACAGTCTTTTAGTTAAAACTGATAGGAAACGTAACAATGTTCGGATACCCATAGTTCTCGGAAAGTGAATTTTCTATAACATAACTAGGTAGTTAGTAGTAAACTAAGAAATGCTTTATGTTCTCGGTTTTATTACTATAAATAATGTAATTATTTTGTTGAAGATTTCATTACTATGATAATAGTGAAATATTGTTGTAACTTATAAGTTACAAAGATCTTATCTTCTTTGTAACTTATAAATTAAATTAAATAATACTAGGTACGTAGTACATATCATAGGATATTTTAAAGATTATACTTATCCATTAGTTCTCTCTTACTCTCAAGTAAAAGAGAGAGAAAATATTTGTGATTGAGCAATGAGTGCTTTACTTCACTTACTCTATTTGGTGCCTGGAGTGACATAATATAAGGGGGGGGGATGGGTCGTAAGGGAGGGGGCTAAGGGGGACAGGGGAGAGTAACGCTATGGTTAGTAGTGGCGGGATGTGTGCTATCCTCCAATAAACTCATTGATAAAATACTTATTTCTTTCCTAATAATAATTACCTTGTTTGCAATATATCATGTACATTTAAGTTTACTTCACAACACTGAATCAGTCACAGTTAACACGTACTGCAAATAATGATCATCATACTGTTTTTACAGGATGGCATATTTCTCTATACCTGTAAATGATATAAATCATTCACTGCAATATAATTATTAATTTATGTATAGTTTATATATTTGTCACTAGGCCCTATAAATAAACAAATAAATAATTTAATCATTTCCCTTCGGTCTATTGGTGATACCTAAGTAAGTAGTGTCTCAGATGATTGACAGATGATTGACAGCTGTACAACCAGTGACATAAGTCAGGCAGCCAGTGGAAGTGACTGTATTTTCGCGCGCTTAACAAAATTAATACAGTCCACCACTTCACATGAATGACCAATGATTGAAACACTGAAATTAAATCATATGTGAAAACAAATGTATTTGTATATGTTGTATATAAAATATCAGCTTATAATTTAGCATGCATTAACTTAAAAGATAATTACTTTCTGTATAATTAACCACTCGTTCTTCCCCCCCCCCCCCACCCGATAATAAGTTACACCAGTCCTCTCCTCGCCCTGTACCCCCCCCCCCCTAACCTTCCTGAGTAAGCAATGGAGCTGTAAAGAAAACCTTCTTATGTAAAAAAACGTTACTGAATTTTTGAAACCTTTTTTTACTCACAGTTATTGATCTTGTAATGTATCATAAAATGAATTATTTTATTACTAGGTTCTGATTTTAACTTATCTTATCACCTTCGCAGATTGCAGAAGGTAACACTTTAGGCAGTATTCATTTATTTGTAATCATGCTAGGTTCTCGCATAACTCAAAAAGGTTTCAATCAAATAGCCTGAAATTTTTATAGGTGTTTGTCATTATCCAGGAACCAGTTGGTTAGATTTTACAGATTGTTACAATAATTAGTAACATTATTTTATTATCATAGTATTCTTTAGTGACACATTTTAGTTAGGCTATATATTTATTGTTATTTGAACATATTATTGATTAGGTAGGTGGGAAAAATAACTTTCATCGTAAAATAAACACTAAATTAACTATCATTGATGACTGACTGTAGGTACTGTCGTACTGGTAGTAGGTAGGTACTACACCTTTTTAACTTAAATTTAAAACATTTTTATATTAATTTAAAAGAAGTCAAGTTATATTTAAAAATTTAGAAAAAAAGTAATTCGAGTTATATATGAAATGGTTCAACTTAAAGCTACTCCGTGAATGCAATCACTATCCAAGGAATGTGACGAAGAAGGTCACAAGCATCGATGGCTGCACTCACGTATGGAAGAGGAAAATGAAGAGGTGTTACAGTTTATCTGTGTTATTTCTCGTTTTACTTTTTCATTAAAATAAAAATATTTTTTAAATAGATAAGCTCCATTAATAAATAATCCTAATAATAATTTTTTTCTTTCATTTTGAGAATTTCATATTCCTTTCTTAGTTTACTTTATTTCTAATATATTTGTATGATGCAATCATTCTTTGTATTTCATCATATATTGTTGTTTGTTGTATCCGCTAGTTTGTTGTACTACACACTTCATGATTATTTAATGACCTGTCACGCCCCTACATATACATATATTTGATGTTAAGCAGTAATAAACTGCAAAAGGGTCGGACTGATATTGGACTAGAGGGGCGTCAAACTAATGGTGTTGTCGAGCCAATGAATAGTAACCCTATGAGTTTAACTAAGACCTCGTAGTTGAAGAGCTTAACCCAAGCACTGTCCTCTTAAATTGCAAGTAGTTTGAAAAAATGGTAAACATGTAAAAATTAAAAAAATCCATAATCCAAATTACAACAGTTCGGGGCCTAAGGGACGCCACCCCCTTCTTTCCCATTCACCAAAGACAGCTAACGGATAGAGCCCTTGGGTGCTAAGTTTTAAAATCACGGTATGTTGCTAGGTACCGAGTTTATTTATGGAAAACAATCAAATAATTCATACATATCTATAGGGTAAGTTCTGAGTTATCGGACTGTTCCAGATTTACGAATGAGTAAAAAAGGTTAAAATGAGAGTTAAATTAATAATTATAATATATTCGCTTACTTGCTCAAAAATATGGAACCGTTCGATAATCGGAACTTATCCTAATTAGTCAGGTACCTAAAGTGTAAATAACTAATCAATATTCTTAAATTCAAATATTTATTTAAATTTACATCTCAATTGAATAACTGAACTATAATAAATAATGAATTCAATCAATCATACCTAAAAATGCTATCATTATCACTCAATATATTACAAATCTTCATTCAAATAACGGTCACAATAATACATCTTTTTATCCAAACTATGTGATAAGCCTACCTAATTGGATTTTAATATTATATTAATGTTTCTTTTAGAAACACAAAAGTGATCAAACTGTATGATTCTTATAGATAATCAAAATTCATATCCTATAATAATTTTATATGTCAGTTCAATATTATAATATAATTTAAGTATAATAATATACATTCCTATTATTTGACAATGCTTAGTTTTCTGCAGTTCAAGGCTCATAAATAATTTTTTAAACATACGGGTGAGATGAATGAAGGGTGGGGGATCTGTACGTAAACACTGATATACAGTTTGGGGAAATAATTTGGCAATAAATGATAACAAAGAGAGAAAATAACCTATTTAACTGTGTACTTCTATTCCTCTATACACTTATATTTTTTTACAACTAATTACAATACATTTGTGTTTAATATATAGTTAAATTTCAGCGTATTAGTCACTGGTCATTCTTCATATCCGTGAATGTATGTGTATGTATGTTTGTTCTCAGAAGATCAATCACACTAGTGGACTTACAAGTTTATTTCTCAATCACTGTCTATTGTATTCAAGATTTAAAACACTGATCGATTGACTGTCAAAGAAAATGTTGACTTTATGACTCTAGTATACTAGCTCGTGATTATAAGGAATAAATATCTTTTAAATTTCATATTATACCGATAACGCTATAAATAGTGTAAAAATATTGAACTTCAAATTATTTTCGGTCATAGAAGTTTATTGAAAGATACAAATGCAGTTGAGTAGTTAGTTACTCGTTAGGTACATAGAAACACTATTTTGGATAGTAGAAATTACCTTGCTACATTAGTTAGTTAATTACTAAATATGTACATAGATACTATAATCAGGTATAAGTAAGTTAGGGACCTACATACACCAATTGGGATATTATTAGGTACCTAGATCATATAGTTTGGGGTACGGTCAAGAGCCCCCCGGTCATGAGCCCTCCTAGGTCATAAGCCCCCTCCCCCCGGTCACGAGCACCCTCTCCTGTTTTTTTAATCCTTATTTATCTAGTTAAACAAATGAAGAACTACTTAGATAGAAATAACTGAGAGTTGCTAATGTAGTTTGTTGTATCCGCTAGTTTGTTGTACTGCACACTAAATGATTATTTAATGACCTGGCAGGGGTATTGGGGGGGGGGGGTTGTGGCACGCCCCTATGTACATATATTTGTTGTTAAATCAGATAGAATCTGTAAAAGTGTCGGACTAATGTCGCGTCGGACTAAGTAGTAGTCGGACTAATGAGGCGTCGAACTAATGGTGCGTCGGACTAATGAATAGTAACCCAGACTAGATTAGTACTTATTTATTATCAACTTCAAACTTCCTGACCGTATTATTTCGTAAATAGTAATTGCAAATATTCTTTAATCTATTGGTTCCTAAGTATACATAATATAAATATAAATATAATATAAATAATTTCCATCAGTACAAAAAATCTTCAATTCAAATATTTAAACCAATAGGAAGGTATTCTTCGTCAATTAGTTATTAAGAGATATTATAATATTCAAACATTGGTCTAGGTAGCTAACTGAATTAAGTATTTTGTATTGCGTTGCGCTATCAGTGCTCAGCTGTAAAATATTTAATAAATTGACATAGGTAGTGGGTTAAGTTACGAATTATCGGTCAGTTCCACATTTTCGGTCATATATATAATTGGTATCCTGATAATTATCACTAATACCTATTAAAATAAAGAGTATATAATATATTTCATTGGAATGTATATTTTTTCTCTTTTGTCTGAAAATGTGGAACTGTCCAATATTTCGTAACTTACCCCAGATAACCATGAATTCGTAGACATATTTGATAATGAAGTATGGTACAGTATATATATCAGAATAAGTTTTATAAACTCCCTTTTTTTTATGAAAGATTCATTCATGTAGGTAGTACCTATTCAAATTTGAATGTATTTTGAAGCTTATGAAATTGACGTGAAAAAGTGGCACTAACTAACATAGCTACATACAAGTTAAATGTATCGTTAAAATGAGAGTAGTGGAGTAATGGAATGATGAATATATTAAGGTACGTAATACATTTAATAATGAGGATACAAGTACTATTGAAGAAATATAATTTAATTTTTCAGTGTATAGCTTATGTGTGATCAAGGTTTAAAGATAAATAATTATTATTGCCTTGTCAAGAAAAAGTTAGTTTTTAATGCAAAAATTGAATACCATCTGACAAACTGTTACCTAGGTAATACTAATATTACTAACCTCAAAATTTATATCGTACACGCAAAATTGAAAGGAATACAATTTCTTACATATGTACCTAGCTAACTATGAAGCTTATTACTTTACCTGAACCTAATAATAGAATAAAAAAACATTGCACATCAACCTAGCTCATTCAAAAATGTAAAGATTATAAACTTCCATAGTTGAAAATAATTTAGAACTTAAATATATTTTCTAATTAAAACCTAATATTTAACCATAGCTGGATGCAACACTAATAATTATAATACCTAATATTTTAATCATGAGTATAACGTGCGATAAAATCGTCAGTGAAAGTGACTGTACAAGAACATTCGTACGTACATGTGCTCACGCCTTCAACTGAATCAAAACTAGACACGAATTGCATTTGTTATATACTATTTTGTTATAAATAAATTAAATAAATTAGCAGTTAACAAAGAAATATTAGTACATACTTTGATTGTAGATTTGTTTTCTCAGTGTACCTATCATTCACTACCTTTTTCCTTGTATATTGTCAACCCCTTCCCCTCCCTTATATTTGTCTTTTGAGCGTATTTATATTATTAATAAATAATAAATACCCACTATTATTCGATACGAAAATAGCATTTTAATATTGCAGTATTTTTATTTATTATTGGATATTTATCATTCTAACATTACCATTTATTTTTAATCACTTTTTCTTTGCATTACATTACTGAAATTTTGAAACCTAGTTTTCTCAGATACCTAGGTTTAGAATAAACAATATTTCAATGCATCAAAAGATGACTAGTGTCATTGTCACTATGCACTAAACATATTTTAATTACTTAAACAGATTCATTATATTTATATTATTTTTATCTTACCTAATTCATTTCGAAATTATCAGTAAATGCAACACGTTATTATTACCATATCAATGATTAGGTAGATTGAAGATATATATACCTACTGAAAAGTAATCGATAAATTATTGGTTGCTAAATTAGTATCTATAAATAGTTGAATACATCCAGAACCTATAAGTTTCAGTAAATATATCAAAATAGTATTATTGCTGCACTAACAGTAGGTAGTAAACTATTGAATATTACGATGATATTTTATTAAAAATAATTATAGTTTGATATATATATAAATGAGAAATAATAGTGTTTGTATTTTGTTATTCATGAATGAGTAACAAAAGGTAGTAATTGTTTTGTGTTCGTGCTTTTAAATTACTTCATGATAAGCAATTAGGTATTAGGTACCAGCTTATAATGTTAATTGAATTATTGCTAATGCTCATTACGTAACTAATGACTGTAATTTTTTTTAATATATGTACGATTGCAGAATAGTTGGGTATCCATTTACATAACCAACTTCACCTCCTAATCGATGGATAGATGGATATCCCCCCCCCCCCCGCCTGCCCAGGAGACTGTAGATTATTGAGAGGACAAGTTGGGTAACTACACACACAACTTTACCTAAATATCATTGACTGAATCAGTGAGAGGTGAAGTTGTGGAACGACACACACTACTTCACCGCAATAGAATACTGCTTTAATGTGAGCGGTGTAGTTGAGTGAGAACACACATAGGTACACTGTTTGAGATATTTCCTATTAGTTTAGAAGTACAGTTGGGTAAGAATGCACCTAACTTTACCGTAGAGGAAAAGCTTCATTTCGTGGAGAGCGACACTTCGTAGTTACCCAACTTTACCTCTCTACCCTCCAATTATTGAATTATAAAGGCAATTGTTATTTATTTTGATCAACTGACCTACGAAGACTAAGAACCTGCAAATTAACTAAGAAGTCTTTTTCGTCTTTGAGGAAAATAAAACAAAGACTAGAATTAGAGAAAAGAAAGTTAATACTAATAAAAGATTTTTGTATGTAGATACATCATACATATGATGAGAAATGTGACACAGCAGTGATTGTACTTTATCCAGGCTCCAGAGGGCCACTTTATCAAAAAAGATATAAAACAAAATAGAATAAATACTGTTGAATGGTTTTCATTTCAACAACTTAAGTCAATTAGTTTTCAAATTCTTCATCAATATTTAAAATCGAACCGGGCCTCTGAGTCCCGCAGGTCGTTCCAAGGTTGAATACCTCTCATTAAATTGCCCTTTTCCTATGGGACTGATAGTAAATTATCACCTATTTTCTAGGTAGGTGAGGCTGGTTAATAAACTTATCCCATTGAACAAAATAAGTCTCCGGGTTCGTTACAATTATTTGTATTATATTAACTTGAAGAGACTTGGAGGTAATTGATTGAATTCTATTAAACTGACAAATGACTAAACGGTAAAACTTTTTAGGAAGTAAATTAAACACAAGGAAGTTTTAAATGGGTGTACTTATATTAAAGTTCGAATAGTACAGAGTTCTAAGACTTACGCACAAGTCTTTAAATAACACAACACAAGTTTTAAATAAACTAGCGGTTGAGTAAACTTAAGGGTTTTAAATAAACAAGGGTTTGAGTAGCCATCTCAAGACTCCCTTTTGGCGGCGAAGCCAAGTTTCTACCAGGATCAGGACAGACCCATCTTTCGGTAGACTAACGCGAACTATGAACACTTTAGTTAGGTGCCAATGGTATTTAAAGGGTGAACTGGAGAGTGCAACCTTCCAGTGAGTGAATAAACTTCTGTTAAGGTACTGATAGTACTTTTCAAAGATGTTTTTCTACTCACTGCAGATAGAAATAACACACAATGCATTATTCAAATTTAACACGCTAGTGGTAATGGCTTTCTATACGATTAACATATAGATCGATCAGATTCACTAATAGTTCATTTTAGTAAAACCTGATTTGCTAATAAACATCCAAATTTAAGCATACTATTTCAGAGTCCTGTTTAACCTAATACATGATCAGAAATCTTACAAGTTCCTAACTATTAATTAAGTATTACAATTAGAATAATCGAAATACTTACTTAATTCCTTTTAAATTAATTAAGTATTTAATTTCAATTCTATCTATAGAAGAAGAACTCAATATTTCTAAGTTGTGTAACTGATTTACAAAGTTCATGAAGTTATATAACTTAGTACAAATTATAAAGTTATATTCTGAATTACAAGTTATAGCTCTGGGTTACAAGTTATAAAGTTATGTTCTGAAGTTACAAGTTATATTAGCGGCTTACATCAAAGCTATTCGTTTATAATTATATTCGAGCTCCTAGCGAGAATAACATGACCATAAATTTAAATAGCATTTCCTTCTAATGAACAGTGTACAAGATTAAAAAGATTATGTCTGATTAAATGATTATCAAATTATAGAAATTGAAAGATTAAGTAAATTTTCAAGTTCAGCGTATTAACAATCTTTCTATTGTTAATACCTCTAAACATAAGATGTAAATCATCTTGTTGATCGTCTAAACTGAATGTCTAAATTATACCAGTATAGTTTGAGTAAGTTTCCTATCATAAATTGTATAAAATAATAAATTCTGAGTATGATAGTAAAAGCAGTAATTTAACTAATTAAAATTTACTGTCTCAGGTTGCCTAGAAAAAAAGCGTTTTTTTTTCTTTATTAAATTCATTTTCCCTTTATAAATTATATGGACAGTCTAAAATTCCTTATATAAAATTAATTCTTGAAAATACCCTGATAACATTTCACGATTGGGTCAACGTCGGAAAACGATGGCAAAGTAAAGGTACGATCGGGAATTGGCACGCCAGTACAATTATACACTGGGCCAATGTAAGGAAGTGACACAGGAATAACAGTAGGTTAACAGCGTTGTACCAATTCAATGAAACCTACATTGGGCCAACAGTTGCCAAACAACACTGATCAATTAAAGGAAAACATCGGTTAACCAATTCAGTGATTTTTTTTTGATGTACTGTTACATTTATTGTACTGATCTAACGGTTCTAATAGATAGTTTTCTCCACCAAATCAGAGAGGGTAAGATGTAAGCGATCTTCCTCAACATGAAGCACTCCAAATAACCAAATTAATACCCTCAATTAAGTATAACTTTGAAACTATAGCGGTGTCTGGCAATTTGGTATAAATAGGCCTGTTATTCCTTCAATTATTGATTTACACTTTATTCATTTCATTCATAAAATTGAGCCCATGGCCACTAATTAATTCAGTATAAAAAGTTATTTTACCGAATGATGTAACAATTCAAATAATAATAAAAAAAATTTCATTCAATTTTAAATTATAATGTTATTATTTGGTTAAATTAGCGTAGGTAAAATATTATATATTTGAGTTTGAATAGGTAAGTGTAGTAGGTGTATTGTTTCCCCCTGATTTTGATCTCTAAGATGTATTAATAGTACTGTTATAACATTATGAGAGGATAACTGTTGTCTTCACGTGCTCTGTATAGCGTAATCTAATAAACCTCTAATATGAACAATTAAGCACTGGCCGTAGACCGACATGATATCGGCAACTGTATGTATTATAATAACAGATTTATAATTCATTAATAAGACGTTTATAAGTTATCCATGAGACATTTATAAGTCATTTGCTAGAACTGGGTCAATGTAACACTAGCACTACATCGGCAACGTTAAGTATTGCCGGTACCAATAAGTCGTTTATACGTGGTTATACTGTTCTGGGCCCGTGGACATCCGTGAGGCGGGCCAACGTCAGGCCTTTGCTGGCCCAATACAACGAGACCAGCATGACAACGTTGGCCCAGAGTTTCGTTCTGAATTGGGCAAACTTTGGCCCAACATTTAAATGTTTACTAGGTTTTAGCTGATAAAACACAGATAATGTATATTCAAATGATGGCCAAATTATATTGATGAATTGTGAATGAATAATGAATTCCATTGAGCAACTACTCATATAAAAGGAATTAGTATTAAAGTATTGTTATAATAATAATCAATGAAATATAACTCTTTTGTATTATGAAGTTAGATATTGAAACAGAAAGACGTACAGTCTCTGGTAAAATATTCTGGTAAAGTTTTCTTTCATTTATACAACGACGTTAGAGGGAGACTGATGTAAAATATTTGATCAGTGGGAAATGATAGATTTAGAGAAAGATTATTCATAAAAACAATATATATATTTGATATTTACTAATGATGCTAATAGGAAATCAATAATTGTCATTGATATTGAATATTACTTGGAATATATCCTAAATAGAATATTAATAAAATAAGTATGTACTGAGTGATATGAGTTTTAGTAATATTATTAGTTAGGTACTACATGCAGTGAAATAAATGAAATAAAGATAGGAAAATATTTCCTCTTAGTATTCGTTAGAAGAATATATAGGGGGGTTGAAGCTGTTGTCACATTGTCATTGAATTCAGATAATTTATTATTTACAAAATCCTGTAAATATATGTAGTTAGTATTTTTTTATATGTTATGAAAATACACTAAATAATCACTCAGTTATGTGGTAAAGGTCACAACAGGACTATATAGTTAGGTACTGGTACTTCATATATGAGACCTATATTCACCGTGTCTGCATATCTAAGGATCACCGAGGTAAATGATGTAGAAAGACGCTAAAATATTGATAGGCTTAAAATTATAAGACATATGCTGTATAATTTAATTTTCTATATTAACGGCCACATACAGTGTAGAAATTAATTGTTGATACTCTGAAAAAAGATTACACGCAATAATAAGGGCAAAAACAAATATAACTGTCCTTGGTCAAGAGAGAACTCAAGAGGAACTTACTGATGCAGTTTTAAGAGTGTCTGTGTGGTAAAACCACCCGCTGTAGAATACTGAAACTAATTTACTCTTAAGTTTCACCTATTACCAGGCCTCTTTCGAAGGATATACACATGGCTACTATGTGCGGAGAAGTATCTTAAGACTGATTACCAAACAGTACTCTACAAAGAGAAAATGTGTCAAAACTCTCCACGGCCCTGACTGATAGGCTAAAGCATGGCTCCCTCATGCATCACTATATCGCCAACGAATTTGACTTCAACATGGAAGTGGAGGTGTGATAATCCGGGCTGACTATTGGAAATCAACTGGTCGGATCTTCTCCGATTCCAGGAGGAGTGAAAATAAATTCTGCTAATTATATTAACTTTTTGAATTGTGGATTTGTTCATTGACTGAAAAGGAATCACGTAGTGCTCCAATTTAGAATGAATTATCTTTTAATTTATACAGTTTATCAATTTATCTATGTTTCTCAAGAATTTTAATATTTTGTTAAAATGAAATGATTTATGAAATATTTAATACTCCAAAGTTTGAACACTGGAAGGAGAGGTATATACCTTTCTCTATGTTTCATTTTACACGTTAAAATTGAACCTTGAAATAGAATTTATTAACATAGCGCACCTGCACCAGATAGAAACACCTGTGAAAAACTAGTGCGTATCCGTTCTAGCTAATATCAACCAGTTTGAAATAAATACCTATATATAATATATACTATAACTAGGATTGTTACGATAAGCTTTTAAAATCATAGATCTTAAGAATATCAAAGGCGATATGAAATGGTATCGAATACTATATACCGCTGGTGTGGAACCATTCAATACTCTTTAATTCTCTCCGTCTATAATATTCTCTATGATTTATAAGGCATATTGTAACAACCTTCATCATTGAAAAAAAAATAGTCTAAAACTCAATACTAGTATCATTTGTGGTATTATCAAACTCAATACTAGTATCATTTGTTGGTATTATCAAACTCAATACTAGTATCATTTGTGGTATTATCAAACTCAATACTAGTATCATTTGTGGTATTACCAAACTCAATACTAGTATCATTTGTGGTATTACCAAAATCAATACTAGTATCATTTGTGGTATTACCAAACTCAATACTAGTTCATTTGTGGTATTATCAAACTCAATACTAGTATCATTTGTGGTATTATCAGACTCAGTTTAATAATACTTAAGAAGACAGTTTTAATTATATGGATCAATATTGAAAGTGGGAAATAAACACCTAAATAATATTGATTTTACTACTAATAGTTAGTTTCTTTAAAATTTTAGAAATATATTAATCTTCTCTATTTGATTGTATATTTCCACACTGAAGAATAAATTAGAAAATTAAACCTATTATACAATTAAAAATAACTAATAATGACATGGGAGAGTTACAGTATTCTTAGATCTGACTTTAATTTACTCCTCTAAGGAATATCAATTTTTAGTTTTTCGTGGTAAAAAACACGATTCATTGAAAAAGAGAAAAATCATAACATATACGACTAATTAGGCATTTGATTTACTATAATATTTCATATATAGGCTGTAATATTTATATATTTATTTTACAAAGTATACTATATCACTGAGGGTCTGTCAGAGTCGATAGGAATTATTCTTAAGTTTGGCTAAATATATTACCATGTAATAGCATCCATAATATGAGTTGAAGATATGATTTCATTAATTAATTTAACAATTAATTGAGATCTAAAGTTTTTAAAGAACTATATACTCTATCCTGTAATATTATCGTCATTATTCCATTGATATTTTAGCTAAAAGAAGTGTGGAGAGTGAAATTACACAAATATTGATGCTATTGAGTACACGTTATTTTTAACGGGCAAGTACACTAGTGAAAATATAAGTGACTCACTGTGAAACGTGGAACATATAATGTTTAGAATTAATGCGTAGTAGAGTTTTTACAGGTATTCTCCATTATTTTTAATAATGTTTAATGTGTTAGGTCAGTAGGTTAGTTTACAGAGTATTTTTTTTAAACTCAAATTACCTAGAGAATCATAATTGAAATTTGCTAAAAAACAAAATAGAAGACTTGGCAACTTTTCCCACATGTAAGCAGCTGGAGTAGGTACAATGTGCACTTGTTATTATAAAACAAATGTGACCTATTTTAATACTGAAGAGTTGGATTTTTCAACTCTTTACTTATCCAAGTTACTATATTTTTCATGAATAAGAAGAAAAAGATGCCTAGTTTCCTAAAGTGAACCAAATTCTAGCTTCAATTTCTAGTAGGCGTTCATTGTGTTATGAACCTGTGTCAAGGATTCCAGGACAAAAAACCCCCGTACAATAAACCCCCCGGACAAATATCTCCCGGACAAGAACCCCCAAGCAAAAACCCTCTGTGCAAAAAACCCCCGGGCGATATAAATAGCATAATTCATTTTCACTAATATATTAAACATTATTCAATGCGAACCAATAATTATTACATTTTTTTCGAAAATATGACATTTTTTTTTGCAAAATAAGGTATACCCAATTACCTATTTTATAGTAAAAATAAGTACAGTATACATTTTGTTACTATCAAACCTGGCCGGGAGGAGGGGGGGGGCAAGCCCCTCCCCTCAAACCCCCCAATCGGACCACTAACCTAACCTTAGGTGCACTATATCTCTTTATATTTATAGCATATAGTAATTTTATTAATAAAAAATTAATGAAAATTAATTAAAATGAATTATGCTATTTACATCGACCGGGGGTTTTTTGCATCGGGGGTTTTTTGCTTGGGGGGTTCTTGTCCGGGGGTTTTATTGTACGGGTTTTTTTTTGTCCGGGGGGTATATTGCACGGGGGTTTTTTTGCACGGGGGGTTATTGTCCTGTCACCTGTGTCAAGTTATAAAGTGAAGTGTCTCTTGGTGTCTATTCTATCTTCTTAATTAGTAACTATTTCTTTATCTTGTCAATCTTTAAAATATACTTGTTCAATTCTAAATGTTACAGTTGAAATCTTGTTAGTTTGGTAACTGTTATTATAAATAAATGAACATTAAGTTCACTTGTCAAAATTGAAGCGGATAACGCGATTAAATATTGCTAATAGGCACGCAACTTTAAATATTAAATTTCTCATCTTTTTCTATTTTTGCTACTTTCCTGTCGATTGTTTTTAATTCTGTATGTAAAGTTTATGCATATTTCCAGGTAAATATCTCTCGCACTTTCGTAATAACTTTTTATCAGTGTTGATGGAACTTTGATTTGGGTCAGTCTAACAACTGAATCTAGTTTTGTGCTCCCTAGTGGTGAGTTTCTTATTTACTTTTATAAATCTTTTCTATGCATACTAGATTTCTATATTTCCCATATATAATTTAAACTATTTATTATCATTTGTATTATGTTGTGAATGGGTTTAGTTGAACCTTTGGGTGCTGTATTAGATTGAGCTG
The DNA here is from genome assembly GCA_947561585.1 of Caprella mutica. Lineage (NCBI taxonomy): Eukaryota > Metazoa > Arthropoda > Malacostraca > Amphipoda > Caprellidae > Caprella > Caprella mutica. The sequence goes on along the minus strand of CANNZV010000413.1, from coordinate 181,904 downwards.
GTCTAAATCTAAACAACTCTGACCAAGGAACGCTCATGGTGCACCGGTCCATAGAGACATTCGGGCACACAATCATTTGCAAGTACAAGGTTCTGAGGACATGCACGATGACTATCGCTGTCATAGATTAAAATAACCTCTCTGCTCTTTCTGATTAGCACCTGCTTCAATTCTCTTTTCCATATTCACTAACTACGTATATATACTTTATTTAATTAAGCTTATAGAAATTAAATGTTCTGTTCTGTTTCGTCCTGGTCCGCAGGAGCTCTTGTACTTGGGGCCTGGAGACTAAACTCCCTTGATTCATAGCGGACAACGGTCTTCAGTGGAGGCTTCACAAGGAATTTCCAGTTTGTTGGTGGAAGTTCACGAAGACTGACTAGCGTGAATCCTAACACATCCCCCCCCTCCCCTTCCAGCCCAAGTTACCACAAACTTACTAATGAACAATTTAAATTTAAGTGTTTATTCTAGGGCTAAATAGGTAGTTTAGGTTTGAAAATATTGTTTTTTGGTGATCTACTCAGGTATTTGTATTTTTCTTATTCAATTATTCAATTAAACTTAGCGTAATTTATTCATTCAAATATTTTATTCTTCCTACTAAACAGTAGGTGGTGCCCAATTTTACTTGCAAAATCCTGATACCATATCAGGTAGAACAGGACCTAATTGTACGACGTCGTGTGCATGCACACAACGCTACAATACATATCATGATAAATACATAAAATTACAATAATTCTAATTCTCAAATTATGAGAAATAGACAATGTTGTTTTTAAGTTTGCCAAACTAATTAAAAGAAATACACCTTCCAATAAATCATTTTGAAACAATTATAAAATCCTACTTTATATACTTATTTTTTTTAACGTCTGCTTCAGAACCAAAAGCCATATCGTTTGCGGCGAAAGGTGTGGCTTCGTAGGGCAGCTGTGAGGATGAATAAAAATCCTAGACTTTTCTCCATTTGTAATCGTTTTTTTCTGTGAATACAGAATTTAATAATATTTGGTATTTGCATTAATAACGAGGCATATATGATAATAAATGTATGGGTTATTATTTGAGACTAATTTACAAAAAATTACCATATTTGAAAAGCTGGCATTAAGGACTTTAATATTAATAAATAGGTAATTTCATGTTAGGAAACTTAGGAAATGCTCTGAACCTATAATATTCAAGTTTAATATTGCAAATTTAAATTAACCCTAGTAACCTAGGGACTGGTCCAGGCGCACCAGTCCTCATGAAAAGATATTGATAATTTTATTTTTAAACTGATTTCAAACTGTCTTTTCATGTCTTTTACTTTCATATACATACGATTATACAAAGAAGGTGTTAAATGGCATGACACTCATTTTATGAGCATTCATTCATATATACAGGGTGTCTCGAAAAAAATGAAACACAACTTTAAATTAGTATACAGTAGCGAAAAAATATAAGGGTAGGCAAAAACAAGTTATCTAAATCTTTAATTTCATAAAAAGTTCAAAACACACATGATTGAAATTTTGCACGCATATTTATATAGAGCTCATATGTATTCGTATGAAATTTCAAATGATTTGTACAAATATTCTAGGAATAGTTCCATATTTAACTTGAAACACTAAATTTTGTTCAATATTTAAATTGAAATACAAACATTATTTAATTTCCCAATATTCCTCATATACAATCTTGTTAGTGTCTGAAAGTTACTACCACTGTGTATTACTTCTCATCTTATATTTTCCTTTCCTTTAATTATTTTTGTCTTGTATTGTAACATTAAATGTAGTATGATGTTAATTTAACTTTATGTTGCCCGAAAATTATTCTCTAAATACTTATATATGGGCTTGACTTCCAATATTGTGTTGTATTATTTACTATTTTTTTGAATAGATCACAGCCTATCCTACTGTGAGCTATGTTGTAAAAGGACAATATTTTATCAATAAAGATGTTTCGATGTTTCAATTTGTATAACTTTAGAGCAGAAATAAACTGAATTAATCGTAGCTTCTTAGACTAAATTGCTACATTTTGCAATCCATTAGAATTGCCATAATGTTTTGAACTTTGTAGCATATCTTAATTATATGCAAATTTACGAAAGTACAGTCTTAAAATATGAACGACCAATACGGACACATACGGAAATCAAAGCTAAAAATAAGACTATATTATTGTGTAAGTCTGTTAATAAAATGTGTCTTCTATTGATAAATGGTTTGTTTTATCGAAACTTTAATTTAATAGCCCAAAATACTATTATTTCATTCGGCGAGGGAAAGTCCGGACGAGAATAGTCCAGGCGGGGAAAAGTCCAGCGGGGAATAGTCCTGGCGGGGAAAAGTCCGGCGGGGAATAGTCCAGCAGGGAATGATCCGGCGGGGGAAAGTCCGGCGGGGAATGATCCGGCGGGGAAAAGTCCTAGTGCCGTAAAAACCACATGATGAGCTGGCTGGCCTGATCAACCATATAGACGGCCATGATATAACCCACAAAACTTACATATACACTTGCTGAGGTTAGTTTTATGAAACTGGTATTTAAAGGGAAATCTAGGAGTATGACTTTTTATCTAAAAAAATTCACTCGTACCTTTCGACATGACACCTTCCAACCTCTTCCGTAAGACCGATACCTCATCCTCCAGTCCTCTTCCCCATCCTCCAGTCCTCCACTCCAAATAATGCCACATGTTCATACATGGCATTATTTTCATTATTTTCAAACAATAGTACAGCTGTGTGGTGAGGGGGTGGAATGGGGAGGAGATGAGGTTGCCAGAGGTAGGCTAAACGAAACTTTTGCTGTTTTATTTTTCTAAAAAGTATCAGATTAGTACTTTTCTTCTACCTAATTACCTCATTTTTCAAGAATATTTTCAATTTTGAAGAACATTATGTCAAAAAACGTTGAATTTCATGGAAATTTAAGGTTTTTGGTACTTTTGTGTCCAATCTGGTACTTTTTCAGTGTGTAATCTGGTACTATCACTAAAAAGCTTACGGCAACCCTAGTCTCATATCAGTTTAGAGAAGCAGCTTGTGAAGCTAGTACGTTCAATTCAATGTTTCCAGCTTCGCTCCTATTTCAATGCTATTTGTACTGTACTCTATTTATTTTGTTTTTTATAATGTATATGCTTTCTGTTATTTATTTAAATTAGCCACGGGTGTTGAGCTTCAAAACTAACTTCAAATTTTCTTTGTGATATAACAGATTTCATTGATATTAGGGAGTTGGAAGATATATAGATAGCTATAATATATTTACTACTTTTATTCGTTGTGCTTATAAACAGATGAAAATGAAGATTTCAGTGTTTATTCTTTTTCTTTCATTGATGGTAAGTAGAATGATTTATTTTACTTAATAGATTCCAATTGATATTTTTGTAAATTATAATTATTATTTATATACAGTTCCGTGTTTTTTTCAATTTTACTTCATATTTTGATACTCGTGCTGATACACTCAATAGTGATTTTTAAGTAAAAGTGAGTTTAAGCTATAGTGAGTTTTAAGTAAAAAAAAAATTATATTTAAAAAGTTTGTATTTTTAATCTCTGAATTTCTTGGTAATTTTGGATCATCTTGTGATTCAAAAACTCTTGAAGAAACAGATTTTTTTTCATTTATTAATTTTATTTAATCTAGATTTTTTGAAATCATACATTTTTTTTTAAATCTCGCGATTTTTTGAATCCCTCACTTTTTATGAAATCCCGCATATTTCGTAAAAACCGCTTTTTTAATACACCGTTTATTATAAATCCCTCATCTTTATGAAATCCTTCATTTGTTGAAATTCTGATTTTTTTTTTAATCTTTCGCATTTTTTTTTAAATCCTGCATTTTTTTAAATCCCGCATTTTATATAATCTCTCATGTTTCTGAAATACCACATTTTTTTAATTCCCCGTTTAGTATAAATATCTCATTTTTCTGATATATTGCATATTTTAAATTCACCGTTTTCTATAAATAGCCCATTTTTCTAAATCCCGTATTTTTAGAAAATCCCATTTAATTGAAATCCCGTAGTTTTTGAAATCCCGCAATTTTAAGAAATCCAACATTTTTCAGAAATCCTTCTTTCTTCAGAAATCTTTCATTTCTTAGGTATTCCAATATTGTTTTGAAATCCTGATTTTCAGAGGAAATCCCTTTTTTTGAATCCCCAATTTTTTTAAATCTCGCATTATTTTTAAATCCTGCACTTTTTAAATTCCTATATTTTTTTAAAATACCTCATTTTTGGAATTCCTACAAAATTTGGAAAACCCATATTTTTTTGTAACCCAAATATTTTGTATCCGGGATTTATTGTATCCCGTATATTTGCTACCAGTATTTTTCCTGTTATCCGGATTTTTGTTATCCTGGCAATTATTTCAGTCATATCGTATCTTCACACTTGCATTTCATAACGCTGCGTTAGAAATACTGCTCATGGCAAAAAGTTAATCTGCAATTGATTTTAACGGAGCCCTTCACACTTGCGTTAGAAAAAACGCAGCAATTTTCTAACGCAAGTGTAAGGGCTCCGTTAAAATTAATTGCAGCTTAACTTTTTATGATTTATCATACAAGTACCTATGTATTCACATTTCGAATTGAATTTCATTAATGAAAACATTAATTTTTTTCTTTAAATACCATTCATGTAAAACAAATTGCTACTTCCGTCTTCAATTCAAACTATTTACCCGGGCACTTCTCAATAGTCTGACAACTCATCCCAATGATCTGACGCTTTTAGTTTTTTATATGAAAACGTAATGTATATTTTTGTATTGCTAGTTTGTTGTACTGCAAACTTCATGATTTTTTAAAGACCTGACAGGGGAGTTCCCAAGCAACACAAGTTAATGGGGCCCATGTGGGCACCAGGTTGACAAATCGTTTTGGTACGGTGTGGTATCTTTGTAAAATAATCCAACATGATTCAAACCATATGTTGGCCAAGATTTAGCCAATATGTTAATCAAGTTTCAGCCATATAATTTTGATATGTTTATAATGGTACCCGGTAAAAACATTTCTCGAAAGACAATTGCTCGAAAACAATTGCTCGAAAAACAATTGCTCGAATGAATAATTGCTTGAAAGAACAATTGCCCGAAAGACAATTGCTCGAAATACAATTGCTCGAACGAACAATTGCTCGAATGAACAATTGCTCGAATTATCAAATTGCTCGAATGAACAAAATTGGTTGAATTATAAAATTGCACAGTTTTCGATTTTATTAAAGTCAGTTATTCATGAAGTGGAGCTGCACCTAACAATCCTTGTTTCTTTTTAGTAATTGATCATTAATCATTCTGTAAACGATTTTAATTATTACTCATTCTGCATAATCTTTGTTTTTATACCGTTTGTGTCATTTGGTATGTAACATCCCAGCTAACCAAAAGCTGTTTGTCCAACGTCTTAAGACGTCTGATACCCCTCGCTATATGTAGAGGGATTTAAGACGTGGGGCAAGACGTGGGGCAGGGGACCTCACTGACAGAGGGGGACATCCACATGTTTCACGCCTTACCCCACTCCGTTTTCAAGACGTGGAACCCACGTGGGACATAGTGCGGATGTCCCTCGCTATAGAGGGATTCAAGACGTGGGACAGAGTGTAAATGTCCCTCTCTGCAAGACGTGGGACAGAGTGCGGATGTCCCCCTTTGCAAGACGTGGGACAGAGTACGGATGTCCTCCTCTGCAAGACGTGGGACAGAGTGTGGATGTCCCCCTCTGCAAGACGTGGGACAGAGTGCGGATGTCTCCCTTCTGCAAGACGTGGGACTGATTGTGGATGTCCCCCTCTGCAAGACGTGGGACAGAGCACGGATGTCCCTCTCTGCAAGACGTGGGACAGAATGCGGATGTCTCCCTCTGCAAGACGAAGACGTGGGACAGAGTGCGGATGTCCCCCTCTGCAAGACGTGGGACAGTGTGTGGATGTCCCCCTCTTCATGGGGGATATATCTCCCTTCTGCTCAAACTACTTCGGTTAATTGAGGTATATAAATATGTATAAGAAATAAAAAAAGATCATACTAATCATTATTGCAATTTCTTACTTTATTGCATATAGTGTATATCAATTATCTTAATATTACACATTGTTATATACAAATTAAATGAAAATAAATGGAGAAAGAAATGTAGTGGTGTTCTCGGGACTCGAACTCAGGACTGCAGTGTGATGTACTATTGATGTCAGCGACGCTACCACTGAGCCATCCTGGACATGGTAGAAGTAGTATTGGAATGATTTTTATGCAACTTGATAACTTGCGTGCTTCCTAAAGTTATTTCAAATAAATATAATTTAATATTCTACATTTTTTTTTTTTTTTTTAATGTAAATGATAAAAATATGTATGAAGTTATTCATTAATATTTGTATTATTAATGATAATTAATGTTATTAACCACCTAATTACCTATAACTGTTAATTGATCTTACCTATAGTTACCTACTGGTGGTTATCACTACAAATCTAGTAACCTACTAGTGTTTACTAGTGTTTATGGTTTTTATCAATAACTACCTAGTGACCTACAACTGATCATCAATACCAACCTAGTACCTACTGGTAGTTATCACTACTTACCTATTACGTAGTATTTATCAGTATCCACTTAGTTACCTACATTACTGTTTGTCAATACCTACCTAGTTACCAGCTGGTGTTTATCAATGCCTAGTTGCCTACAACTGCTTATCAATACCTAACTAGTTACATTCTTGTGTTTATCTATGCCTACCTAGTTGCCTACAAATGTTTATAAATACCAACCTAGGTCCTAGTTACCTTTTAATGCTCATCAATACCTACCTAATTACCTACTAGTGTTCATCAATACCTACCTAGTTACCTACAACTGTTTGTCAATTCCTATCTAGTTATCTGCTAGTGTTTATCAATACTTACCTAGGTACCTACTAGGTAGTGTTCATCAATCTCTACCTACTTACCTACTAGTATTATTAATCAATGCCTACCTAGATACCTACATCTGTTTATCAACAGCTACCTAAATAGTTATATATACTAGTGGTTATCAATACGTACCTAGTTATGATACGTAAATAAAGCTTGAGAATGAACTTGCTGCAATATGTTTCGATATTTTTACCATTAATATTTGCACCACGACTCAACATATAACTTTTCCCGCGTACTTTTCCCCGCGTAAAACAGACGAAGGACAGAGAGGAACATCCCGCGTGGGACAGACGTGGGACAGAGAGGGACATCCCGCGTGGGACAGAGAGGGACATCCAACGTGGGACAGAGAGGGATATCCTGCGTGGGACAGAGAGGGACATCCCGCGTTGGACAGACGTGGGGCAGAGATGGACATCCCGCGTACTATTTCCCGTGTAAAACAGACGAGGGATATCCCGCGTGGGACAGAGAGGGGCATCCGGCGTTCGACAGAGAGGGACATCCCACGTGGGACAGACGTGGAACATCCCGAGTGGGACAGAGAGGGACATCCCGCGTGGAACAGAGTTGGACATCCCGTGTGGGACAGACGGTGGACAGAGAGGGACATCCTGCGTGGGACAGAGAGGGATATCCCACGTGGGACAGACATGGGACAGAGAGGGACATCCTGTATGGGACAGAAAGGGACATTTCGCGTGGGACAGAGAGGGAAGTCCAGCGAGGGACAGAGAGGGACATCCCGCGTGGGAAAGAAGTGGGATGTGAGTGGGATTTAAGACGTGGGACAGACGAGGGACATCCTGTGTGGGACAGACGTGGGATTTCCCCCGTGGGACAGACGAGGGACATCCCGCTTATGCAAGAAGTGGGACGTGAGTGGTATTTCAGACGTTGGAAAGACGTGGGATTTCAGACGTCAATCCCCTGTCCCTCGCTAGCGAGGGATGTCCCCCTCTGTCCCACGCAGGACAGTGAAGTTATGGTTAGCTGGGATGTGAATTGGAATCATGTGGTGAATCACTACTATTCATGTTTTTTTTAAAACCAGAAAACTTATTTATTACTAGCCTATCTGTATGTGGCACCTCAATAGGTGAAATAACTCAAAATCATGACAGAGTTTTCATAAATCTTCTTATTTTTTCGGGTTTTATGATAAAGAACATGAATAGTAGTGATTCACCACATGATTCCAATTCACATGTTACATACGAGATGTCACAAACGGTCTAACAAAAAAGATTATGTAGAATGATCATGAGTAATAATTAAAATCATTTATAGAATGATTAATGATCAATTACTGAAAAGAAACAAGGATTGTTAGGTGCAGCTCCACTTCATGAATAACTGACTTTTATAAAATCGAAGACTGTGCAATTTTATAATTCGAGCAAGTTTGTTCATTCGAGCAATTTAATAATTCAAGCAATTGTTCATTCGAGCAATTTTTCGTTCGAGCAATTGTTTTTGGAGCAATTGTCTTCCGAGCAATTGTTCTTTCGAGCGATTGTTCATTCGAGCAATTGTTTTTCGAGCAATTATTTCCGAGCAATTGTTTTGAGCGAGTAATTGTCTTTAGAGCAATTGTTTTCGAGCAATTTACCTAGAACCGTTTATAATTAATCAGGTTGAGCCAATATGATGTTTCATTGGAAAGGATTTGCCACGTTGAACCAACCTTTCCCCATGGTATTTAAAATTCCAAAAAAATGGAAAACCATAGTATCCCCATGTAATTTCTATGTGACTTTTCAGTCTGCCATCTCTTGCCCATCTAACCATCTAGTGCCCATGTTGGGGCACTCAATACATATAATTATTTTATGCTATATCAGAAATAAAGTAAAAATATTTTATCAGAAATAAATTGCACGAATGGGGCGCAGATTTACACTCCAGATTAGATAGCCTCTTTGATTTACTATGAAATATTTTGAACAATATTACCTAACTTTGATACATTATATGTTGAAATAAATAATATATTAACCTATATATTTGTCCTTTTACAGATAAAAAATATAACATTATATGTATCACGCGCGTTGACTGACCTGCAATATCGACCGATTACATCACGTTCGAATGATAGGGACTTTTTTGTTTAATTTATGGATCTAATTGGTAGATTTAATGTGTGCAGAATATGGGACATTTTCAACACTTTTTGTTCGAACAATCTTTCATTTTTTTTCCATATTTACATGTACATTTCGAGAAACAATATGCAAAATAGAGACCTTTGCCACTTTCTACAACTTGGGCACATGAACATATTTCAATATTGCCGTCAATAAATAGGGATTGATTCGACCATCAATGGATTGTTGCGTGCTCGAATAATATGGAATATATCAAAAATATACTGAAAAAACTAAGAACTTGCCCCGAAAATGGTATAACAAACCCGGAAACTTAATTTCCGGGTTTATAAATGAAGCATTTTCACAAAAAATGGTATTCTAGAAGAAGGTCTTGAGTTCTGAAAATGGCTCTTCTTACCTATATAAACTGTCAAAATTTGGAAATTTGACAGCAGGCCTAAACTAAAATTCTACATCTTATACTGCCGACAATATTCAAATCTGGAACAATAACATATACTAAAGATTATAGATATCTCGATAAGTTATTGTCCTTTATTCTTCGAAAACACAACTAGTTCAATGTAAGCTCACCTGATTAAATGAATGATTATTATCAATTTTTCAAATTGGAGAAATATGTTAACAGCAGTTCGGTATTGATAGCTGCATATGATGATAATTGTAAAGTTAGACACCAGAAGCTATTTGATACCAAAGGGTAATAAATAATGAGTAAAATGTGAGACAATTTTTATATCTGACAACAATATTTGTTCCAGGTGAGGGATGTCTTCACTATTAGAGGTCTCTACATGTCTGAGGTGAGTAAAGAAAATTATAAGGGTAAATACACAGTAGCAGATATCAAGTTACAAAACGATGTTCAGTTTTCGAAAGGAAGTGGATAAAGAAGGATCTTTTCAGTGTATTGTGTCATTAAATAACAATGGAATGGTTCTAGGTCTATTTTGCCGAAAACACCTTCACCGCACGACACTTTCGCCGATAAAAATACAATTATTTACCTAAATAAGGTATACTTATTTTACAGTAAGAAACAGTAAAGTATATATTTTGTCACTGTCAAGTAAAGTATACATTTTGTCACACCAAATAGACAAAATCAATACCTCAAATAAGTATATATTTGTAATTGTATCCGTTTCTTACAATTTAGTAGTTCAATTGTCTTAAGTGTGATTTTAGAGTGTTGCTTATATGACGTCACGCAAACAACATACCCCGATTGTCCTTACTATATTTCAATTCTAGTTCCCGCTTTCGAGGCCAGGTGGCAAAGAAAATAGAAATTGTCGAGAGTAGTGTATCTTATTGTAGTACAATAACTTTGGATATGGTATTTTAAAATAGCAATCTATTTTTTTAAACTTGTACTGTCTAGTACTAAACTAGTACGGTCAAAATATATAACTGTTAAATTGAAATATATTCTGTAATTATTTTAAGTAAATTCAAGTTAATCTTATTTTCAATTTTGTGCTTTTTTAATATTGGATTATAAATATAAATTGTTAAAGTTTAATATGTTAAATTTATATTTAAAAATATATATATATGAATAGATTACTTCATTGCCGAGATTTTTAACACACAATTCTGGAAGAAGTTGGTCGAATTGGCACTGTACTTCGACATCGCCGGTGATATTGCCTATTTTACCGGTACTTTTCTGTACATTGTAATGTTTCATATATTATAAATTTATATATTCGAATATATTCTATGCACCTAAAATATTTAAAAAAAAGGCACAGGAAATATTTTTCTGAATATATATTTGGAATATATTTCTGAATATATATTTGAAATTAAATTAAATATTTTGATAAAAATATTTATTAAATTAGTATTTATAATAAATAATCATATGCGATATTTAAAAAAAAATCTAGACGGTATAATAATTGTTATATTAGATGATTTCGTTATTGAATTCCGTTATTGAAAACGTATTTCGAATCTTATAATATTGGTATGAATTTAGTTTCCCAACATAATGAAAATTTAGCCAGGAAGCTTAACAGGATGGAATTTTAATCGATTTTGCAATAATAAGGTGATTCAAGTTATGTTGATGAAACCTACCTAGATAATATATTTTCTTAATAATTACCTATATGTACGTACATACATACCTAGGTAGCAATACAATTATCATCGTATGGAATTACAATTCAACTTACCTAGGTTGGTACCTATTATAAATAATGTTCACAGAAATGAAATTGACCAGGTTGGAATATACTGGTGTTGAATATATCTACCTAAAACCTTATACAGCCTAATTAAAAGGTAGTTTAATGTAAACATCTCGCAGTAACATAATATATAATTATATAACAGCTTTCTCTCGTAACTATTTAACGTTACGCTACCGGACGTTACGCTACCAGACGTTACGCTACCAGACGTTACGCTACCAGACGTTACGCTACCAGACGTTACGCTAGCAGACGTTTCGCTACCAGACGTTACGTTACAAGACGTTACGCTACCGGACGTTACGCTATCAGACGTTACGCTACCAGACGTTACGCTAGCAGACGTTTCGCTACCAGACGTTACGTTACAAGACGTTACGCTACCGGACGTAACGCTAGCAGACCTTACGCTACCGGACGTTTCGCAACGGAACGTTACGCTACCAGACGTTACGCTACTGGACGTTACGCAACCAGACGTTACGCTACCAGACGTTACGCTACCAGACGTTACGCTACCAAACGCTACGCTACCAGACGTTACGCTACCAGACGTTACGCTACCAGACGTTACGCTACCGGACGTTACGCTACCAAACGTTACGCTAATAGACGTTACGCTTCCGGACGTTATGCTACCGGACGTTACACTACAGGAAATTACGCTACCAGACGTTACATTACCAGACGTTACGCTACCGGACGTTACGCTACCAGACGTTACGTTACCAGACGTTACGCTACCAGACGTTACGCTACCAGACGTTACGCTACCAGACGTTACGCTACCGGACGTTACGCTACAAGACGTTACGCTACCGGACGTTACGCTACAAGACGTTACGCTACCGGACGTTACGCTACCAGACGTTACGCTACCGGACGTTACGCTAACAGACGTTACGCTACCAGACGTTACGCTACCAAACATTACGCTACCAGACGTTACGCTACCAGACGTTACGCTACTAGACGTTACGCTACCAGACATTACGCTACCGGACGTTACGCTACAAGACGACACGCTAGCAGACGTTACGCTACCAGCCGTTACGCTACCGGACGTTAAGCTACCAGACGTTACGCTACCAGACGTTGCGCTAACAGAGGTTACGCTACCGGACGATACGCTACCGGACGTTACGCTACCGGACGTTACGCTTCCAGACGTTACGTTATCAAACGTTACGCTACCAAACGTTATGCTACCAGACGTTACGCTACCAGACGTTACGCTACCAGACGTTACGCTACCAGACGTTAAGCTACCGGACGTTACGCTACTGGACGTTACGCTACCAGACGTTACGCTACCGGACGTTACGCTACCAGACGTTACGCTACCAGACGTTACGCTACCAGACGTTACGCTACCGGACATTACGCTACCAGACGTTACGTTACCTGACGTTACGCAACCGGACATTACGCTACAGGACGATACGCTACCAGACGTTTCGTTACCAGACGTTACGCTACCAGACGTTACGCTACCGGACGTTACGCTACCAGACGTTACGTTACCAGACGTTACGCTACCAGACGTTACGCTACCAGACGTTACGCTACCGGACGTTACGCTACCAGACGTTACGCTACCGGACGTTACACTAAAAGACGTTAGGCTACCGGACGTTACACTACTAGAAGTTACGCTACCAGACGTTACGCTACCAGACGTTACGCTAGCAGACGTTTCGCTACCAGACGTTACGTTACAAGACGTTACGCTACCGGACGTTACGCTACCAGACGTTACGCTACCGGACGTTACGCTACCAGACGTTACGCTACCAGACGTTACGCTAGCAGACGTTTCGCTACCAGACGTTACACTAGCAGACGTTTCGCTACCAGACGTTACGTTACAAGACGTTACGCTACCGGACGTTACGCTACCAGACTTTATGCTACAGGACGTTTCGCTACCGGACGTAACGCTAGCAGACCTTACGCTACCGGACGTTTCGCAACGGAACGTTACGCTACCAGACGTTACGCTACCAGACGTTACGCTACCAGACGTTACGCTACCAAACGTTACGCTACCAGACGTTACGCTACCAGACGTTACGCTACCAGACGTTACGCTACCAGACGTTACGCTAACGGACGTTACGCTACCAAACGTTACGCTACTAGACGTTACGCTTCCGGACGTTATGGTACCGGACGTTACACTACAGGACATTACGCTACCAGACGTTACATTACCAGACGTTACGCTACCGGACGTTACGCTACCAGACGTTACGTTACCAGACGTTACGCTACCAGACGTTACGCTACCAGACGTTACGCTACCAGACGTTACGCTACCGGACGTTACGCTACAAGACGTTACGCTACCGGACGTTACGCTACAAAACGTTACGCTACCGGACGTTACGCTACCAGACGTTACGCTACCGGACGTTACGCTACCAGACGTTACGCTACCAGACGTTACGCTACCAGCCGTTACGCTACCGGACGTTAAGCTACCAGACGTTACGCTACCAGACGTTACGCTAACAGAGATTACGCTACCGGACGTTACGCTACCGGACGTTACACTACAGGAAATTACGCTACCAGACGTTACATTACCAGACGTTACGCTACAGGACGTTACGCTACCAGACGTTACGTTACCAGACGTTACGCTACCAGACGTTACGCTACCAGACGTTACGCTACCAGACGTTACGCTACCGGACGTTACGCTACAAGACGTTACGCTACCGGACGTTACGCTACAAAACGTTACGCTACCGGACGTTACGCTACCAGACGTTACGCTACCGGACGTTACGCTACCAGACGTTACGCTACCGGACGTTACGCTACCAGACGTTACGCTACCAGACGTTACGCTACCAAACATTACGCTACCAAACGTTACGCTACCAGACGTTACGCTATCAGACATTACGCTACCGGACGTTACGCTACAAGACGACACGCTAGCAGACGTTACGCTACCAGCCGTTACGCTACCGGACGTTAAGCTACCAGACGTTACGCTACCAGACGTTACGCTAACAGAGGTTACGCTACCGGACGTTACGCTACCAGACGTTACGCTTCCAGACGTTACGCTACCAAACGTTACGCTACCAGACGTTACGCTACCAGACGTTACGCTACCAGACGTTACGCTACCAGACGTTACGTTACCTGACGTTACGCAACCGGACATTACGCTACAGGACGATACGCTACCAGACGTTTCGTTACCAGACGTTACGCTACCAGACGTTACGCTACCGGACGTTACGCTACCAGACGTTACGTTACCAGACGTTACGCTACCAGACGTTACGCTACCAGACGTTACGCTACCGGACGTTACGCTACCAGACGTTACGCTACCGGACGTTACACTAAAAGACGTTAGGCTACCGGACGTTACACTACTAGAAGTTACGCTACCAGACGTTACGCTACCAGACGTTACGCTAGCAGACGTTTCGCTACCAGACGTTACGTTACAAGACGTTACGCTACCGGACGTTACGCTACCAGACGTTACGCTACCGGACGTTACGCTACCAGACGTTACGCTACCAGACGTTACGCTAGCAGACGTTTCGCTACCAGACGTTACACTAGCAGACGTTTCGCTACCAGACGTTACGTTACAAGACGTTACGCTACCGGACGTTACGCTACCAGACTTTATGCTACAGGACGTTTCGCTACCGGACGTAACGCTAGCAGACCTTACGCTACCGGACGTTTCGCAACGGAACGTTACGCTACCAGACGTTACGCTACCAGACGTTACGCTACCAGACGTTACGCTACCAAACGTTACGCTACCAGACGTTACGCTACCAGACGTTACGCTACCAGACGTTACGCTACCAGACGTTACGCTAACGGACGTTACGCTACCAAACGTTACGCTACTAGACGTTACGCTTCCGGACGTTATGGTACCGGACGTTACACTACAGGACATTACGCTACCAGACGTTACATTACCAGACGTTACGCTACCGGACGTTACGCTACCAGACGTTACGTTACCAGACGTTACGCTACCAGACGTTACGCTACCAGACGTTACGCTACCAGACGTTACGCTACCGGACGTTACGCTACAAGACGTTACGCTACCGGACGTTACGCTACAAAACGTTACGCTACCGGACGTTACGCTACCAGACGTTACGCTACCGGACGTTACGCTACCAGACGTTACGCTACCAGACGTTACGCTACCAGCCGTTACGCTACCGGACGTTAAGCTACCAGACGTTACGCTACCAGACGTTACGCTAACAGAGATTACGCTACCGGACGTTACGCTACCGGACGTTACACTACAGGAAATTACGCTACCAGACGTTACATTACCAGACGTTACGCTACAGGACGTTACGCTACCAGACGTTACGTTACCAGACGTTACGCTACCAGACGTTACGCTACCAGACGTTACGCTACCAGACGTTACGCTACCGGACGTTACGCTACAAGACGTTACGCTACCGGACGTTACGCTACAAAACGTTACGCTACCGGACGTTACGCTACCAGACGTTACGCTACCGGACGTTACGCTACCAGACGTTACGCTACCGGACGTTACGCTACCAGACGTTACGCTACCAGACGTTACGCTACCAAACATTACGCTACCAAACGTTACGCTACCAGACGTTACGCTATCAGACATTACGCTACCGGACGTTACGCTACAAGACGACACGCTAGCAGACGTTACGCTACCAGCCGTTACGCTACCGGACGTTAAGCTACCAGACGTTACGCTACCAGACGTTACGCTAACAGAGGTTACGCTACCGGACGTTACGCTACCAGACGTTACGCTTCCAGACGTTACGCTACCAAACGTTACGCTACCAAACGTTATGCTATCAGACGTTACACTACCAGACGTTACGCTACCAGACGTTACGCTACCAGACGTTACGCTACCGGACGTTACGCTACCGGACGTTACGCTACCAGACGTTACGCAACCGGACGTTACGCTACCAGACGTTACGCTACCAGACGTTACGCTACCAGACGTTACGCTACCAGATGTTACGCTACCAAACGTTATGCTACCAGACGTTACGCTACCGGACATTACGCTACCAGACGTTACGTTACCTGACGTTACGCTACCGGACATTACGCTACAGGACGATACGCTACCAGACGTTTCGTTACCAGACGTTACGCTACCAGACGTTACGCTACCGGACGTTACGCTACCAGACGTTACGTTACCAGACGTTACGCTACCAGACGTTACGCTACCAGACGTTACGCTACCGGACGTTACGCTACCAGACGTTACGCTACCGGACGTTACGCTAAAAGACGTTAGGCTACCGGACGTTACACTACTAGAAGTTACGCTACCAGACGTTACGCTACCAGACGTTACGCTACCAGACGTTCCGCTACCAGACGTTACGTTACAAGACGTTACGCTACCGGACGTTACGCTACCAGACGTTACGCTACCAGACGTTACGCTACCAGACGTTACGCTACCAGACGTTACGCTAGCAGACGTTTCGCTACCAGACGTTACGTTACAAGACGTTACGCTACCGGACGTTACGCTACCAGACTTTATGCTACAGGACGTTTCGCTACCGGACGTAACGCTAGCAGACCTTACGCTACCAGACGTTTCGCAACGGAACGTTACGCTACCAGACGTTACGCTACTGGACGTTACGCAACCAGACGTTACGCTACCAGACGTTACGCTACCAAACGCAACGCTACCAGACGTTACGCTACCAGACGTTACGCTACCAGACGTTACGCTACCAGACGTTACGCTACCGGACGTTACGCTACCAAACGTTACGCTACTAGACGTTACGCTTCCGGACGTTATGCTACCGGACGTTACACTACAGGACATTACGCTACCAGACGTTACATTACCAGACGTTACGCTACCGGACGTTACGCTACCAGACGTTACGTTACCAGACGTTACGCTACCAGACGTTACGCTACCAGACGTTACGCTACCAGACGTTACGCTACCGGACGTTACGCTACAAGACGTTACGCTACCGGACGTTACGCTACAAAACGTTACGCTACCGGACGTTACGCTACCAGACGTTACGCTACCGGACGTTACGCTACCAGACGTTACGCTACCAGCCGTTACGCTACCGGACGTTAAGCTACCAGACGTTACGCTACCAGACGTTACGCTAACAGAGGTTACGCTACCGGACGTTACGCTACCGGACGTTACGCTACCGGACGTTACGCTTCCAGACGTTACGCTACCAAACGTTACGCTACCAAACGTTATGCTATCAGACGTTACGCTACCAGACGTTACGCTACCAGACGTTACGCTACCAGACGTTACGCTACCGGACGTTACGCTACCGGACGTTACGCTACCAGACGTTACGCTACCGGACGTTACGCTACCAGACGTTACGCTACCAGACGTTACGCTACCAAACGTTATGCTACCAGACGTTACGCTACCGGACATTACGCTACCAGACGTTACGTTACCTGACGTTACGCTACCGGACATTACGCTACAGGACGATACGCTACAAGACGTTACGCTACCGGACGTTACGCTACAAAACGTTACGCTACCGGACGTTACGTTACCAGACGTTACGCTACCAGACGTTACGCTACCAGACGTTACGCTACCAGACGTTACGCTACCAGACGTTACGCTACCGGACGTTACGCTACAAGACGTTACGCTACCGGACGTTACGCTACAAAACGTTACGCTACCGGACGTTACGCTACCAGACGTTACGCTACCGGACGTTACGCTACCAGACGTTACGCTACCGAACGTTACGCTACCAGACGTTACGCTACCAGACGTTACGCTACCAAACGTTACGCTACCAGACGTTACGCTACCAGACGTTACCTTACTAGACGTTACGCTACCAGACATTACGCTACCGGACGTTACGCTACAAGACGACATGCTAGCAGACGTTACGCTACCAGCCGTTACGCTACCGGACGTTAAGCTACCAGACGTTACGCTAACAGAGGTTACGCTACCGGACGTTACGCTACCAGACGTTACGTTACCAGACGTTACGCTACCAGACATTACGCTACCGGACGTTACGCTACCAGACGTTACGCTACCGGACGTTACGCTACAAGACGTTACGCTACCGGACGTTACGCTACAAAACGTTACGCTACCGGACGTTACGCTACCAGACGTTACGCTACCGGACGTTACGCTACCAGACGTTACGCTACCGGACGTTACGCTACCAGTCGTTACGCTACCAGACGTTACGCTACCAAACGTTACGCTACCAGACGTTAGGCTACCAGACGTTACGCTACTAGACGTTACGCTACCAGACATTACGCTACCGGACGTTACGCTACAAGACGACACGCTAGCAGACGTTACGCTACCAGCCGTTACGCTACCGGACGTTAAGCTACCAGACGTTACGCTACCAGACGTTACGCTAACAGAGGTTACGCTACCGGACGTTACGCTACCGGACGTTACGCCATCGGACGTTACGCTACCGGACGTTACGCTTCCAGACGTTACGCTACCAAACGTTACGCTACCAAACGTTATGCTATCAGACGTTACGCTACCAGACGTTACGCTACCAGACGTTACGCTACCAGACGTTACGCTACCGGATGTTACGCTACCGGACGTTACGCTACCAGACGTTACGCTACCGGACGTTACGCTACCAGACGTTACGCTACCAGACGTTATGCTACCAGACGTTACGCTACCAAACGTTATGCTACCAGACGTTACGCTACCGGACATTACGCTACCAGACGTTACGTTACCTGACGTTACGCTACCAGATGTTACGCTACCAGATTTTACGCTACCGGACGTTATGCTACCAGACGTTACGCTACCAGACGTTACGCTACCAAACGTTACGCTACCAGACGTTAGGCTACCAGACGTTACGCTACTAGACGTTACGCTACCAGACATTACGCTACCGGAAGTTACGCTACAAGACGACACGCTAGCAGACGTTACGCTACCAGCCGTTACGCTACCGGACGTTAAGCTACCAGACGTTACGCTACCAGACGTTACGCTAACAGAGGTTACGCTACCGGACGTTACGCTACCGGACGTTACGCTACCGGACGTTACGCTTCCAGACATTACGCTACCAAACGTTACGCTACCAAACGTTATGCTATCAGACGTTACGCTATCAGACGTTACGCTACCAGACGTTACGCTACCAGACGTTAAGCTACCGGACGTTACGCTACCGGACGTTACGCTACCAGACGTTACGCTACCGGACGTTACGTTACCAGACGTTACGCTACCAGACGTTACGCTACCAGACGTTACGCTACCAAACGTTATGCTACCAGACGTTACGCTACCGGACATTACGCTACCAGACGTTACGTTACCTGACGTTACGCTACCAGATGATACGCTACCGGACGTTACGCTAAAAGACGTTAGGCTACCGGACGTTACACTACTAGAAGTTACGCTACCAGACGTTACGCTACCAGACGTTACGCTACCAGACGTTACGCTACCAGACGTTACGCTAGCAGACGTTTCGCTACCAGACGTTACGTTACAAGACGTTACGCTACCGGACGTTACGCTACCAGACGTTACGCTACCAGACGTTACGCTACCAGACGTTACGCTACCAGACGTTACGCTAGCAGACGTTTCGCTACCAGACGTTACGTTACAAGACGTTACGCTACCGGACGTTACGCTACCAGATTTTATGCTACCGGACGTTTCGCTACCGGACGTAACGCTAGCAGACCTTACGCTACCGGACGTTTCGCAACGGAACGTTACGCTACCAGACGTTACGCTACTGGACGTTACGCTACCAGACGTTACGCTACCAGACGTTACGCTACCAGACGTTACGCTACCAGACGTTACGCTACCAAACGCTACGCTACCAGACGTTACGCTACCAGACGTTACGCTACCAGACGTTACGCTACCAGACGTTACGCTACCGGACGTTACGCTACCAAACGTTACGCTACTAGACGTTACGCTTCCGGACGTTATGCTACCGGACGTTACACTACAGGACATTAAGCTACCAGACGTTATGCTACCGGACGTTACGCTACCAGACGTTACGTTACCAGACGTTACGCTACCAGACGTTACGCTACCAGACGTTACGCTACCAGACGTTACGCTACCAGACGTTACGCTACCGGACGTTACGCTACAAGACGTTACGCTACCGGACGTTACGCTACAAAACGTTACGCTACCGGACGTTACGCTACAAGACGTTACGCTACCGGACGTTACGCTACCAGACGTTACGCTACCGAACGTTACGCTACCAGACGTTACGCTACCAGACGTTACGCTACCAAACGTTACGCTACCAGACGTTACCTTACTAGACGTTACGCTACCAGACATTACGCTACCGGACGTTACGCTACAAGACGACATGCTAGCAGACGTTACGCTACCAGCCGTTACGCTACCGGACGTTAAGCTACCAGACGTTACGCTAACAGAGGTTACACTACCGGACGTTACGCTACCGGACGCTACGCTACCAGACTTTATGCTACAGGACGTTTCGCTACCGGACGTAACGCTAGCAGACCTTACGCTACCGGACGTTTCGCAACGGAACGTTACGCTACCAGACGTTACGCTACTGGACGTTACGCAACCAGACGTTACGCTACCAGACGTTACGCTACCAGACGTTACGCTACCATACGCTACGCTACCAGACGTTACGCTACCAGACGTTACGCTACCAGACGTTACGCTACCGGACGTTACGCTACCAGACGTTACGCTACCGGACGTTACGCTACCAGTCGTTACGCTACCAGACGTTACGCTACCAAACGTTACGCTACCAGACGTTAGGCTACCAGACGTTACGCTACTAGACGTTACGCTACCAGACATTACGCTACCGGACGTTACGCTACAAGACGACACGCTAGCAGACGTTACGCTACCAGCCGTTACGCTACCGGACGTTAAGCTACCAGACGTTACGCTACCAGACGTTACGCTAACAGAGGTTACGCTACTGGACGTTACGCTACCGGACGTTACGCTACCGGACGTTACGCTACCGGACGTTACGCTTCCAGACGTTACGCTACCAAACGTTACGCTACCAAACGTTATGCTATCAGACGTTACGCTACCAGACGTTACGCTACCGGACGTTACGCTACCGGACGTTACGCTACCAGACGTTACGCTACCGGACGTTACGCTACCAGACGTTACGCTACCAGACGTTACGCTACCAGACGTTACGCTACCAAACGTTATGCTACCAGACGTTACGCTACCGGACATTACGCTACCAGACGTTACGTTACCTGACGTTACGCTACCAGATGTTACGCTACCGGACATTACGCTACAGGACGATACGCTACCAGACGTTTCGTTACCAGACGTTACGCTACTAGACGTTACGCTACCGGACGTTACGCTACCAGACGTTACGTTACCAGACGTTACGCTACCAGACGTTACGCTACCAGACGTTACGCTACCGGACGTTACGCTACCAGACGTCACGCTACCGGACGTTACGCTAAAAGACGTTAGGCTACCGGACGTTACACTACTAGAAGTTACGCTACCAGACGTTACGCTACCAGACGTTACGCTACCAGACGTTACGCTACCAGACGTTACGCTAGCAGACGTTACGCTACCAGACGTTACGTTACAAGACGTTACGCTACCGGACGTTACGCTACCAGACGTTACGCTACCAGACGTTACGCTACCAGACGTTACGTTACAAGACGTTACGCTACCGGACGTTACGTTACAAGACGTTACGCTACCGGGCGTTACGCTACCAGACGTTACGCTACCAGACGTTTCGCTACCAGACGTTACGTTACAAGACGTTACGCTACCGGACGTTACGCTACCAGACTTTATGCTACCGGACGTTTCGCTACCGGACGTAACGCTAGCAGAACTTACGCTACCGGACGTTTCGCAACGGAACGTTACGCTACCAGACGTTACGCTACTGGACGTTACGCTACCAGACGTTACGCTACCAGACGTTACGCTACCAGACGTTACGCTACCAAACGCTACGCTACCAGACGTTACGCTACCAGACGTTACGCTACCAGACGTTACGCTACCGGACGTTACGCTACCAAACGTTACGCTACTAGACGTTACGCTTCCGGACGTTATGCTATCGGACGGTACACTACAGGACATTACGCTACCAGACGTTACATTACCAGACGTTACGCTACCGGACGTTACGCTACCAGACGTTACGTTACCAGACGTTACGCTACCAGACGTTACGCTACCAGACGTTACGCTACCAGACGTTACGCTACCAGACGTTACGCTACCGGACGTTACGCTACAAGACGTTACGCTACCGGACGTTACGCTACAAAACGTTACGCTACCGGACGTTACGCTACCAGACGTTACGCTACCGGACGTTACGCTACCAGACGTTACGCTACCGAACGTTACGCTACCAGACGTTACGCTACCAGACGTTACGCTACCAAATGTAACGCTACCAGACGTTACGCTACCAGACGTTACCTTACTAGACGTTACGCTACCAGACATTACGCTACCGGACGTTACGCTACAAGACGACATGCTAGCAGACGTTACGCTACCAGCCGTTACGCTACCGGACGTTAAGCTACCAGACGTTACGCTACCAGACGTTACGCTACCAGACGTTACGCTAACAGAGGTTACGCTACCGGACGTTACGCTACCGGACGTTACGCTACCGGACGTTACGCTTCCAGACGTTACGCAACCAAACGTTACGCTACCAAACGTTATGCTATCAGACGTTACGCTACCAGACGTTACGCTACCAGACGTTACGCTACCAGACGTTACGCTACCAGACGTTACGCTACCGGACGTTACGCTACCAGACGTTACGCTACCAGACGTTACGCTACCGGACGTTACGCTACCAGACGTTACGCTACCAGACGTTACGCTACCAGACGTTACGCTACCAAACGTTATGCTACCAGACGTTACGGTACCGGACAGTACGCTTCCAGACGTTACGTTACCAGACGTTACGCTACCAGATGTTACGCTACCGGACGTTACGCTACCGGACGATACGCTACCAGACGTTTCGTTAACAGACGTTACGCTACCAGACGTTACGCTACCGGACGTTACGCTACCAGACGTTACGTTACCAGACGTTACGCTACCAGACGTTACGCTACCAGACGTTACGCTACCGGACGTTACGCTACCAGACGTTACGCTACCGGACGTTACGCTAAAAGACGTTAGGCTACCGGACGTTACACTACTAGAAGTTACGCTACCAGACGTTACGCTACCGGACGTTACGCTACCGGACGTTACGCTACCGGACGTTACGCTACCGGACGTTACGCTACCGGACGTTACGCTACCAGACATTACGCTACTAGACGTTACGCTACCAGACGTTACGCTACCGGAGGTTACGCTACCAGATGTTACGCTACCGGACGTTACGCTACCGGACGATACGCTACCAGACGTTTCGTTAACAGACGTTACGCTACCAGACGTTACGCTACCGGACGTTACGCTACCAGACGTTACGTTACCAGACGTTACGCTACCAGACGTTACGCTACCAGACGTTACGCTACCGGACGTTACGCTACCAGACGTTACGCTACCGGACGTTACGCTAAAAGACGTTAGGCTACCGGACGTTACACTACTAGAAGTTACGCTACCAGACGTTACGCTACCGGACGTTACGCTACCGGACGTTACGCTACCGGACGTTACGCTACCGGACGTTACGCTACCGGACGTTACGCTACCAGACATTACGCTACTAGACGTTACGCTACCAGACGTTACGCTACCGGAGGTTACGCTACCAGACGTTACGCTACCGGACGTTACGCTACCAGACGTTACGCTACCAAACGTTACGCTACCTGACGTTACGCTACCAAATGTTACGCTACCAGACGTTTCGCTACCAGACGTTACGTTACAAGACGTTACGCTACCGGACGTTACGCTACAAGATTTTATGCTACCGAACGTTACGCTACCAGACGTTACGCTACTGGACGTTACGCTACCAGACGTTACGCTACCAGACGTTACGCTACCAGACGTTACGCTTCCGGACGTTATGCTATCGGACGTTACACTACAGGACATTACGCTACCAGACGTTACATTACCAGACGTTACGCTACCGGACGTTACGCTACCAGACGTTAAGTTACCAGACGTTACGCTAAGAGACGTTACGCTACCAGACGTTACGCTACCAGACGTTACGCTACCAGACGTTACGCTACCGGACGTTACGCTACAAGACGTTACGCTACCGGACGTTACGCTACAAAACGTTACGCTACCGGACGTTACGCTACCAGACGTTACGCTACCGGACGTTACGCTACCAGACGTTACGCTACCGAACGTTACGCTACCAGACGTTACGCTACCAGACGTTACGCTACCAAACGTAACGCTACCAGACGTTACGCTACCAGACGTTACCTTACTAGACATTACGCTACCAGACATTACGCTACCGGACGTTACGCTACAAGACGACATGCTAGCAGACGTTACGCTACCAGCCGTTACGCTACCGGACGTTAAGCTACCAGACGTTACGCTACCAGACGTTACGCTACCAGACGTTACGCTAACAGAGGTTAAGCTACCGGACGTTACGCTACCGGACGTTACGCTACCGGACGTTACGCTACCGGACGTTACGCTTCCAGACGTTACGCAACCAAACGTTACGCTACCAAACGTTATGCTATCAGACGTTACGCTACCAGACGTTACGCTACCAGACGTTACGCTACCAGACGTTACGCTACCGGACGTTACGCTACCGGACGTTACGCTACCAGACGTTACGCTACCGGACGTTACGCTACCAGACGTTACGCTACCAGACGTTACGCTACCAGACGTTACGCTACCAAACGTTATGCTACCAGACGTTACGGTACCGGACAGTACGCTACCAGACGTTACGTTACCAGACGTTATGCTACCAGATGTTACGCTACCGGACGTTACGCTACCGGTCGATACGCTACCAGACGTTTCGTTACCAGACGTTACGCTACCAGACGTTACGCTACCGGACGTTACTCTACCAGACGTTACGTTACCAGACGTTACGCTACCAGACGTTACGCTACCAGACGTTACGCTACCGGACGTTACGCTACCAGACGTTACGCTACCGGACGTTACGCTAAAAGACGTTAGGCTACCGGACGTTACACTACTAGAAGTTACGCTACCAGACAATACGCTACCGGACGTTACGCTACCGGACGTTACGCTACCGGACGTTACGCTACCGGACGTTACGCTACCGGACGTTACGCTACCGGACGTTACGCTACCGGACGTTACGCTACCGGACGTTACGCTACCGGACGTTACGCTACCGGACGTTACGCTACCAGACATTACGCTACTAGACGTTACGCTACCAGACGTTACGCTACCGGAGGTTATGCTACCAGACGTTACGCTACCGGACGTTACGCTACCAGACGTTACGCTACCAAACGTTACGCTACCTGACGTTACGCTACCAAATGTTACGCTACCAGACGTTACGCTACCAGACATTACGCTACCGGACGTTACGCTACAAGACGTCACGCTAGCAGACGTTCCGCTACCAGACGTTACGCTACCGGACGTTACGCTACCAGACATTACGCTACCAGACGTTACGCTACCAGACGTTACGTTACCGGAGGTTACGCTACCAGACGTTACGCTACCGGACGTTACGCTACCAGACGTTACGCTACCAAACGTTACGCTATCTGACGTTACGCTACCAAATGTTACGCTACCAGACGTTACGCTACCGGAGGTTACGCTACCAGACGTTACGCTACCGGACGTTACGCTACCAGAAGTTACGCTACCAAACGTTACGCTACCTGACGTTACGCTACCAAATGTTACGCTACCAGACGTTACGCTACCGGACGTTACGCTACCAGACGTTACGCTACCAGACGTTACGCTACCAGACGTTACGCTACCAGACGTTACGCTACCGGACGTTACGCTACCGGACGTTACGCTACCAGACGTTACGCTACCGGACGTTACGCTACCAGACGTTACGCTACCGGACGTTACGCTACCGGACGTTACGCTAAAAGACGTTAGGCTACCGGACGTTACACTACTAGAAGTTACGCTACCAGACAATACGCTACCGGACGTTACGCTACCGGACGTTACGCTACCGGACGTTACGCTACCGGACGTTACGCTACCGGACGTTACGCTACCGGACGTTACGCTACCGGACGTTACGCTACCGGACGTTACGCTACCGGACGTTACGCTACCGGACGTTACGCTACCAGACATTACGCTACTAGACGTTACGCTACCAGACGTTACGCTACCGGAGGTTATGCTACCAGACGTTACGCTACCGGACGTTACGCTACCAGACGTTACGCTACCAAACGTTACGCTACCTGACGTTACGCTACCAAATGTTACGCTACCAGACGTTACGCTACCAGACATTACGCTACCGGACGTTACGCTACAAGACGTCACGCTAGCAGACGTTCCGCTACCAGACGTTACGCTACCGGACGTTACGCTACCAGACATTACGCTACCAGACGTTACGCTACCAGACGTTACGTTACCGGAGGTTACGCTACCAGACGTTACGCTACCGGACGTTACGCTACCAGACGTTACGCTACCAAACGTTACGCTATCTGACGTTACGCTACCAAATGTTACGCTACCAGACGTTACGCTACCGGAGGTTACGCTACCAGACGTTACGCTACCGGACGTTACGCTACCAGAAGTTACGCTACCAAACGTTACGCTACCTGACGTTACGCTACCAAATGTTACGCTACCAGACGTTACGCTACCGGACGTTACGCTACCAGACGTTACGCTACCAGACGTTACGCTACCAGACGTTACGCTACCAGACGTTACGCTACCGGACGTTACGCTACCGGACGTTACGCTACCAGACGTTACGCTACCGGACGTTACGCTACCAGACGTTACGCTACCGGACGTTACGCTACCGGACGTTACGCTACCAGACGTTTCGTCACCAGACGTTACGCTACCAGACGTTACGCTACCGGACGTTACGCTACCAGACGTTACGTTACCAGACGTTACGCTACCGGACGTTACGCTACCGGACGTTACGCTACCAGACGTTTCGTTACCAGACGTTACGCTAGCAGACGTTACGCTACCGGACGTTACGCTACCAGACGTTAGGCTACCGGACGTTACACTACTAGATGTTACGCTACCAGACGTTACGCTACCGGACGTTACGCTACCGGACGTTACGCTACCGGACGTTACGCTACCGGACGTTACGCTACCAGACATTACGCTACCAGACGTTACGCTACCAGACGTTACGCTACCGGACGTTACGCTACCAGACGTTACGCTACCAGACGTTACGCTACCGGACGTTACGCTACCTGACGTTACGCTACCAAACGTTACGCTACCTGACGTTACGCTACCAAACGTTACGCTACCAGACGTTACGCTACCAGACATTACGCTACCGGACGTTACGCTGCAAGACGTCACGCTAGCAGACGTTACGCTACCAGCCGTTACGCTACCTGACGTTACGCTACCAAACGTTACGCTACCAGAGGTTACGCTACCGGACGTTACGCAACCGGATGTTACGCTACAAGACGTCACGCTAGCAGACGTTACGCTACCAGATGTTACGCTACCAGACGTTACGCTACCAGACGTTACGCTACCAGACGTTACGCTACCGGACGTTTCGTTACCAGACGTTACGCTACCGGACGTTTCGTTACTAGTACGTTTCGTTACTGAACATTTCGCTACCAGACATTTCACAACCGGACAATTCGCTGCCAGAGATTTCGCTATCGGACGTTGTTGATAATAAGGGATATTGTTGATAAATAGTTTGAGATAACAAAATTATAGTCAATGGAGAATACATATATAAAATAATTGCCAGCAATTATTTATTCCTACAAAAATACTTCATCAATTTGATATTTCATCACAGGGTAAGTTCCAGGTTATCGGACAGCTGCATATTATACCACACTTTAAATTAAATATTCAATAATTATTTGATTCGTAATTTTAATAAGTATCCAATATACATATATACTGATATCATGGTTACCAATTACATTAAAAGTTGAATGATAAAATTAAAGTATATTTTTTAACCTATCCAAAAATGTGAAACTGTTCTATAATTCAGAATGTTATTTCGTACAGGCCTTCGGACACATGATTGAAACGCCATTGGTTCGACCATGTCGATATGAAACTTGACATTCCATGTTCTAGAAGTTTTTGAGCTCAAATGACTAGTGTGAATTTTTTTCATCTTTCAATACACCACTTTACTCTCAAAGCTTTATAAGTTTATACCATATACAGTTCTAATTGATTATGGTTAGCAATGAAAGATTATGGTGGGCGATGCAAGATTATGGTGGGCAGTGAAAGGTTTTGATGGGCAATGAAATATTATGGTGGGCAGTGCAGGATTATGGTGGGCATTGAAAGATTATGGTGGGTACTGAAAGATTATTGTGGGTACTGAAAGATTATGGTGGGCAATGAAAGATTATGGTGGGCAATGATAGATTATGGTGGGCAATGATAGATTATGGTGGGCAATGAAGGATTATGGTGCGCAATGAAGAATTATGGTGGGCAATAAAGGATTATAGTGGGCAATGAAAGATTTTGGCGGGCAATGAAAGATTATGGTGGGCAATGAAGGATTATGGTGGGCAATGAAGGATTATGGTGGACAATGAAGGATTATGGTGGATAATGAAGGATTATGGTGGATAATGAAGGATTATGGTGGATAATGAAGGATTATGGTGGATAATGAAGGATTATGGTGGGCAATGAAGGATTATGGTGGATAATGAAAGATTATGGTGGGCAATGAAGGATTATGGTGGATAATGAATGATTATGGTGGATAATGAAAGATTAGGGCGGGCAATTAAGGATTATGGTGGGCAATGAAGGTTTATGGTGGGTAATGAAGGATTTTTGTTGGCAATAAAGGATTACGGTGGGTAATAAAGGATTATGGTGGATAATGAAGGATTATGGTGGGCAATGAAGGATTATGGTGGATACTGAAAGATTATGGTGGGCAATGAAGGATTATGGTGGATAATGAATGATTATGGTGGATAATGAAAGATTATGGTGTGCAATGATAGATTATGGTGGGCAATGATAGATTATGGTGGGCAATTAAGGATTATGGTGGGCAATGAAGGTTTATGGTGGGTAATGAAGGATTTTTGTTGGCAATAAAGGATTACGGTGGGTAATAAAGGATTACGGTGGGTAATAAACGATTATGGTGGATAATGATAGAAATATTAAAGTGGCAATGAGAGATTAAGATGGGGCCATCCTAATCTCTCATGTATGTATTATAGAAATATTTTAAATATTAAAATCGTGACATTTTTTTTGCAACCAACAGACAAAGACGAAAAATGTGAGGTATCGGAATGATAAAATATTCAATTTAACTAGTATCAAATATTATTTCACTTGGATCAAATATTATTTCACTTGGATCAAATATTATTTCACATTGATCAAATTGAAATTCACTTGGATTAAATTGAAATTCACTTGGATCAAATATTATTTCATTTGAATCAACTAGAACTGTAAATGGTATAGATGATTTTAAAAAATCCGGCTGCGTCTAAAATGCCTGAAAATGGTAACTTCAATTTTTTTGAACTATCCGTTATCGCCATATTTCTTGAAGCTCGATAAAGTCGTCCATTACACCAATATTCCAAACTGGTTTTTGAACCACTTCTAGTTGGATTTCGACCTTTTTGAAAATAGTTGCGTAATCAGCGTTTGAAGACGAATCGGATTAGTGTCCTAACTAACCACTTTCTCGTTTCCTTCCTTTTCTAAGATTCTAAGATACGCCACAAAATGAAGTTGACATCTACAGAGCTAACTAGATAACATGACTGGTTTGTGCATGATCTGAATAAAGGTTTTTCTTGAATAAGTTTTTTGTTTATTGTTTAAATTAAATTTTCTTTGACAATATGGAAGAACTCTTTATTCCGCATCTATTTTTCGAATTTATTGATTGGCTTTTGGACAAAAGGTCGATGCGCGTTTGACCTCGTAACTCCTTTATTAAGTAAATTTTCTAAAATCTGGTTCCGGAAAAATGTTTACAAACTTCATCAAAATTTATTTTATTCACGAGTTTTTTTCGAAATTTCGCCTGATTCGAAAGATAAGAGATATTGAAATATTCGAACGTCTATAAATATCGAATATATAGTGAATTTCGAACGGGACTAAGTGCATTGTATTACTATATTATTATGCTACAATCCCGTGAAAAAAGTTCTGATTTTGAACTCGGGTGTCGAAATCACACTTATATTTGAAAACCCTCTTGTATTTCGAAAACCAGATTGAATTTCTGCAAACGGACAACATATTCGTGACCTACGTCCAAAATTCTATCCAATCACTAAGTTTCCAAAAAATCGAAACATTGAATAAAATATTAGGACGAGTTGAATTTCTTCAATTTTATACACAAAAATAAAAAATTGAATCTCAAATACGAAAATTACGACCAATTTCGAACAGATATAATTTCAAAGGATACCATTTCTTACTAAACTTAGCCTTCTGAATCGAACTGTGAAATCAGCTAAGCTCTGGATGATCGTTTTACAAAAATGAACTTTTTAAAAAAGTATATTTTTAATATTTTCAAAATGGAGTGTTTGAGATAATTCAAACATATAAATAGGCTATTTTTAACCTTCCGAATCCGATTATGTACTTTAAATGATCATTTTCGGACTCTTTGAAGGTTTTTATTTTAATTAAGTTGTGTTTCATCTCACGCGGAAAAGCCGAAACTATGAAATTATAAAACTAAAATACCTAATTGATTCAGGTTAAATACAGTTTAAAGTGTAGTTTATGATATTAATGATAGCATGGTGTTATTTCTTTCAAATTAGCCAAATATTGCTTTCCTTTTATCTATTTTTCCTATTCTATAATAATCACATTCAGTGTTCACTCACTGAACTTTTCCGCAGTTCACTAAACGTTAACGGTTAGTTTTAAATTTCTCAACTGTGATGTTGAGCTGTACCTATTTCGTTCTTTGGCGCGGACTCGTTAAAGTAGGTCCTACTTTGCCATGGACTCGGGAAAGTAGCTGCTAGTAGTATTTTCATAAATAGCTTATTGTCGATGTACATAGACTATTTTTAACCTTCCGAATCCGATTATGTACATAAAATAATAATTTTCGGATTCTTTGAAGGTTTTTATTATAATTAAAACGTGTTCATTCTGACGCGGAAAAGCCGAAGTCATAAAATTAGTTAACTAAAATACCTAGTTGATTCATCCTGAATACATTTTAAAGTATAGTTTATGAAATGAATGATAGCGTGGTGTTATTTCTTTCAAAATTAGCTAAATAATGCTTCCCATTTATCTATTACTCTTATTTAAAAAACGTTTCATTCAGTGTCCATTCACTGAACTTTTTCGCACAATCCGCGGTTCAGTAAATATTAACTAAAATTTTTCAGATTTATTTTCTGATTATATTTCCGGATGATTTTCTTTTCTCTGATAGTACATCACCCCAGTGACTCTTTTCTGTGATAGTACATCATCACAGTGACTCTTTTCTCCGATAGTACATCATCACAGTGACTCTTTTCTCTGATAGTACATCATCACAGTGACTCTTTTCTCTGATAGTACATCATCACAGTGACTCTTTTCTCTGATAGTACATCATCACAGTGACTCTTTTCTCTGATAGTACATCATCACAGTTGATATTTCAAACTTTGATCTATTTTAAACATAAAAATAGATATTAAATTTTCTTTAATTCATATTATATATGCGGTTATCATAATATATAGTTTTTCTAACCTGACCGAAAATGTGAAACTGCTCGATAATTCAGAATTTACCCCTATGATAGATCGCCGATCTGGGTGGCAAAATAGGTACCTCACCGGCGATGTGGTACCCAGTTTGCCGCTAGAAGCGCGGGAAAGAAGGTCCCGGGTGGCAAAAAGGCCCGGCAATATTTCACGGGAAAGTTGTAATCTAGGCATATATATATATATATATATAAATTGAGTCTCGCATTTCAAACTTTTAATTTACAATTTACTAATTTAAACCTAAAAATTTACAACCACGGAGAAAATTCCTACGAGGAAATCTACGCCTGACAAAATTCCACACTGATAAAGGTCAGCCGGGAAGAATTCCTCCGGTCAAAATTTCGATGGGCAAAATTCCTGTCACCGTATTCAACCTATGTCCTATGTACGAGTTTAGCTGCCAGCAATCATTCTAATTTTTAAGCTAAAATGAAAAATATTTATATATTAAATAAGCTAAAATAAAAAATTTCTTTGAATTATGTGTGCAACTGTGCAATGTGCATATTGTACTGAGGAGATATATTAATTTAAATCTCATAGAACAGAGCTACAGAATGTGAAATTGCTTGTTCTTATTTCTAAACTGTTGAACCATGCTACTTCTATACTTAACAGGTTGAAATACTTCCTGAAGGACAGGTTCCTACTGAAGCAGAGGATGAAATAACCTGTACGGTGGCTACCATCGAACCTACTGACAGTGGTATGAAGTTTATGAAATACATCGCTAGTCCTGAAGAGGCACTGTCGCAATCCTGCCTCTGGATAGACGACGCAGCCTCGACTTTTGAGGAGTGTGCAGATGCAGCTGCTGCTGCAGGTGAGTAAAATACACTATTGTCCAACTCACACAAATACAGAGATTTGTTAATTTTAGAGGTTAATTCAAACTCAACGTTGAACGTTTTTTGTAATATCAAAATTTCTATCAATTAGGAACCAGCCTTAAAACAAGGAGAAAACAATATATTTTGTGCTGGTTTGTTAGACCTTCTCTGTTCTAAAGCTTGAATACTCAAAAAACTTTCAAGATTTAAAAATTACCCTTTAAATGGGAACATTCCTTGAGTATAAATCTCTTCATTCACCTTAATATGCATTATGTAATCACTATAAATTATCATAATTTTTCAGCATCCAAGATGTTCCTGTTTGACGAAGACAGGTGCCAAATTTCAGATGAGCTCTATGAGAGAACTGATATGTGTGCCAAGAACCATTCCCAAATGGTTTATGTGGACGTTGATGCAGGTAGTGTCACATAAATAATAAGTATAAATTGTATAATCTTAACTATATCATTTAGCTGGGTGAAGAAATCAATTGACCGGAGATCATTTGATTCCCAGTCGTCTTGTTTTATGTCTATACTCCTAGTGTACCTTTTGGCTTTTTATTGGTGTTCATATTAATAACATAATATATATTAGAGATATGCATATTGCAATTTATTAAGTTTAAGAAAACAAAGTAATAGAGGAAAAAACAGCTAACACGAATTTTTTTTTTTACATTCAGATAAGTACCAAGTGACGCTATCAAGTTACGATCAAAAAAAATAATATTTAATGACAAAATCAAATGCACTTGTAGGTTAGGGTGGATCGTTTTGAGTTCTTTTTTCTCGATTTTGCCCTAGCTACAGCAGTGACGTATCTAGGATTCGGTCGGGGGGGGGGAA
This sequence comes from Caprella mutica, assembly GCA_947561585.1. Lineage (NCBI taxonomy): Eukaryota > Metazoa > Arthropoda > Malacostraca > Amphipoda > Caprellidae > Caprella > Caprella mutica. The sequence continues at coordinate 147,847 of CANNZV010000413.1, read as the reverse complement.
CTTTTCAAATTTATTCCATGTGTCTGAAAAAATCTACGGATTAGTTATCAGACTTGAAAAAATGTCAGTTATTTGATTCTTTTAATTGTTTTCAACATGCTTACACTGTAACTGTGTTCCATCAGAAGCATCATTTTTAAATTGCGAATTGGGAGAACTTAAAATGATTCAAGCTGTATTATGTATACGTCAATTGTTCATAAGAATGTTTTTTTATCATCCCATTAATATTAGCATTGATCTTCAACCTTAAAAATGTTTCTGAATTTGAGAAGTAATGGATCGTCATGTACTCTGTAGCTTGCTAAAATACTTCCTCCTACAACAGTGCGTCGAAAATTCATGCTTCAATCCAAGCTAAATAGAAGTTAAATCTTACCACACCTGAAAAAGTTCACAAGTGCTCGTGGTCTTTTCAATAAGACTGCTTCTGTAATCTATGAATGAAAATAAAACCAAAAGAAACAGAAGCAGTGATTCAAAAGGCGTAGAGTTTCTTAGAAGAAACTCCCAGTTGTTCTCTCAGAAAAGCTTCTCAGCAGATTTCACCCACCAAATTTTCGTTGTGGAGGATCGACACACATGATTTTCGTTTCTGTTTTTATCATTACACCTCATTTTAATCATTAACTGATGTCCATAAAGCACAGAGAAGTCAGTTTTGTCAGTGGATTCTGCAGCAACCTCTGCCTCCATCAAAAAAACACATGAAAAAACGGAGTGTAGACTAATGAAAATATCAATGGAATAAATGATAAGTATGATGCTAAGGCAATATCTTTGTTGCCATTAGATCTAATTCTATGGATCTAATTTTTCATGCATTCCTTGACGATGATGGCAACTTGTCATAGGTTAATGGTGTTTCATATCTCGGATTCCTCGAGGACATTATTTGGCCTAGAGTGCACCATTCTGCAACTCGTTCTTCACTTTGGTGGATGCAAGACGGCGGCACTCCACCACATTGCATAAATACAGCTGTAGAATTCCTCAATGAAAATTTTCGAGGTCGATTCATTAGCAGAAGAACGGAATGATTTTCACTTCTTGGTGAAAATCATTCCGTAATGATCTCAACTCTTTGGATTTTGACTTCTTGGCTGCTGCACAAACTCGAGGTTATATATGAAAAAGAAGAAGATTCCATTGAGTCTCTTATACGTACAATGTGTTCAAAGTTTTGCTGAAAGATTTAACCAGAAGTCACCTGAGAAGGATGAAGAATGTTTTGAAGTTTGCTTCGTTCTGTCTTCAGGCTGCAGTAGGCCATTTTCAACAACTTTTGTAGGGCCTCAGGAGAGGTACCTCATATGATATAGGACAATAAATGTTTAATAATAATGCTTTCTCTACCATGAAAGTGGTGTATCTATGATGACAATTAATGCATTAGAAGTGCTTCTAATTCGCAATTTAAAAATGTCATTTCTGATGGAACACAGTGCATGTATTTTATAGTCCATTATATGCTGTATTTAAAGTCTAATAGACTATAAGTCAATAACTTAATCATAACATTCAATCATTGGCTACAGAAAAATCATCAAAATAATATTATTAATTATACACTGTGTTCAATCAGATACGTCATTTTTAAATTGCAAATTAGAAGCACTTAAAATGAGTCAAATGCCATTATAGACACATCACTTTTTATTATTATTAAACATTTATTGTCTAATATCATAATTATGAGGCACTTCTTCTGAGGTCCTGACAAAGTTGTTTTAAATGACCCCCTCCAGTCTGGATAAAGGGGAAACGGACTATTCCCCGCCGGACTATTCCCCGCCCGACTTTTCTCCTCCTGGAATTTTCCCCGCCGGTCTTTTCCCCGCCTATTTTTTCAAATTTAATCCTTGGAAGGCAATTTAATATTAAGATTTTTTATTAGTTTTTTTTTGAAAAAAATTAGTTTTGACCAATAAATCTATTGCCGTGAAATTGTAAATCAAAGTCTGCTGTCGCAACTAGCCAATTTTTTGGATTTTTATTTAAACTTTGTTGCATGGAAATTGGTCTTTTACCAACTCCTTGGACCAAACCCGTTATGTAGTTACTCTTTCAATAATTAGTTTTCATTGGAGTCTTTTCGAAAAAATGTACAACTTTAAAGCTAAATCGTCCTCAAATCTGACTACTTGAAAAGTCTTGATTTTAGGATTTCTACACTCTAACTTATGTATCTTCATAATAATGGTTAATCCATTGCAAGTTCTTTAAGGAATAAATATTAAATAAGCATACTAGAAAAAAACGACGTGGTAGTGTTCATCAATCCCTACCTACTTACCCACTTCCTAATATTATTCATCAATGCCTACCTAGATACCTACATCTGTTTATCAACAGCTACCTAGTTATATCTACTATCACTATATCTGTTTTCTGTTATTCTTCACATCAATGTTTTTAGCACAGACTTGGTCATGAAGAAAATAATTAATTTTTATCTATGCTATACTCAAAAACGACAAAATGAATAATAAATATAATATAATATTCGGATCTTCCCCATTTGACGACTCCCACCAAATTTAATTCAAATTATTCTTTTTATAAATATTTTTATCCGTAGAATCCGAAAATCAAAACCGTTATTTGTAAAAACTAATAGTTTTTTAGATATGAGGGTTTAAAGTTATTTGTTTCCTATGTATTACTGAAGGATTGGAACTTAAAAAAAACTCGTGTTTTCACGCTTTTTGGTCAAAGATAGCCGTAATGCAGAATGTGGTATCCTCTAGTTTGTTGTATTGCATACTTCATGATTGTTTAATGACCTGGCAGGGGGGTATGAGGGGCGGCACGCCCCCCATTACACATATATCAGTATTGAAGTAATAAATTGAAAATATCACGGAAACTGGAAATATATTCTATATATGTATTTCGGGGGGCGTGCCGCCCCCGAGCTCCCCTCCTAGTTCATTATTCAATCATGGCGTGTGTAGTACAACAAACTAGTGGATAGAACAAACTACATTACTGTTTCATGTAAAAAATCTATATTGTTTAAATAATTTCAACGAAAACACAAGTTTTTTCAAAGTTCTTAATCCTTCAGAAATACATAGGAAATAAATAACATTAAACCCTCTTATCTCAAAAAATATTAGTTTCTACAAAAAACCGTTTCGATTTTCGGATTCTATGGACAAAAATACTTATAAAAAATTAATTCAAATTGAATTTGGTGGGGGTCGTCAAATGGGAAAGATCCCAATAGTAAGTAATCTTACTATTGCTTTTTTTAAATATTCACACTAGAATACCTTTCAGGTGACAAAAATGGTCTTTTTTTACCTGTACCTGATTTTCCCGGTACGATTTAAATAATATCTTGTTCTAATACAAAGTTTGTCTAGTACCTTGGTCTACTATGATGAATTGTTGTACCAAACTTAAAACAATTAATAGATTAAAATTTACGGATGTTTGAAAGTAACTCATTTAAATTGGGTTTAGTTCCAGATTATAGAGAACTTTTCTGCAACTATAATTGGATGCTAAAATGCAAAGATGGAAAACCAGTCAACACTTTAAGTAAGTAGACCGTTACCTATCTTATTATTAGTTCTTCATCCTTTGATTTGTAGTTACGTAGATATTACATTTTTAAATAAGATTTATAGTAATACATCTGTTTATTGTTAGTAAGATACTTTACTAGGTGTCATTGTTTTTTTTTAAATTGAGTTAGAACGAAGTCATTCAAAATAAGGTAAATACAGGTAGGCCCCGCTTATATTACCTCTTCATAATCTGGCAACTCCATCGTGGTCTGGCTCCCTGCACGGCACTCCTGGTACCTGACCATTGTGACATACGATGGCATCCGGTTGCAAACACCAGCTGAGCGCCTATCACTACCAGCCCTCCCCCATCGTTCCTCCTTCCTTTTTTTTTACCCGAACAGGCCTATTATTGTTACTTCTAAATATCTCCGTCCCACATTCCTATATATTCCCTCCTCTCTTTTCATTTCATTCATACGGGTCTAGGACATCTGGTCAACAGACAGTCCATGGACATTTCGTACACGGATATTTCGTCCACGAATTGCTTTATTTTGTTTTTTTAAAGTGTTTATGGGATATATTTCATATTATTTTTCACTATTATATTAGTACCCAGGTGTAAATATATAATAACATAATAGTGTCTTATAGTACAAAATAAGCAATTCGAGGAAGAAATGTCCGAGGACTAATTGTCCGTGGACGAAATGTCCATGCACGCATTCATACATATAACACTTATCCATTCATTTTTGCATCCTTTTCAGTTTTCACGTACCTTTTACTTCCGTTTGGCCATGACAATCAACCAACATAGCACTATCCACACAAGTTTTAATCACTCTAGCTTGCCACCTCTTCATCATACGCGACCCTTTCAATTGTCCTTTCCCTCTCCACCTCTCCACCATTCGCTCTCTTAATCATATTTATTCTTCACATCTGCATCGAGTCCTATCCAACTACCTAACTTCATTCGCTTCTTTAATGCAAACTCAAGCTCCTCCTCCTTATCCTCGTTTTTCCTCACCTCCCAGCTATTCATCACATCTTTCATAGCTTCTACTCCCGCATACATCTTCTCTTCCACACCTTTAATCGTAGTATCATCTGCAAACATCACACTCCTCACTCGTACCTCTCTTGCCCCAGTATTTCTGGGGCAACCACCAGGCATCCATTTCTGCATCACACTAGCATTCATATCTTTTTCCCTCTCGGCTTACCGTATCACCTCATGATATGTTAAATAGGGTTCTAGGTAAATTGCTCGAAAAACAACTGCTCGAAAACAATTGCTCGAAAATCAATTGCTCGAATGAACAATTGTTCGAATGAACAATTGCTCGAAAGACAATTGCTCGAAAGACAATTGATCGAACGATTAATTGACCGAATGAACAATTGCTCAAGTGACCAATTGCTCGAATAATCAATAATTGCTCGAATAATCAAATTGGTCACAGTGTCCAAATTAATAAAAGTCAGTTAATCATGAAGTTGGATCACTTCATTTAGCTGCACCTAACCGTCATGGTTTCTTATTAGTAATTTATAATAACTATACTTCATTTTTTTAATCGCTAATTACTATCAATCATAATAATGTTTTTAAATTTTAATCTTTCTGGTTTTCTTATTTTTATTGAACAGGAATACTGCAGCAAATGAAGCTACTACAATTTTCGTTTTATGTCTGTTCTTAGCTTCGGTTGGCTCTGACGGGATGTCGGTTGTTCGGTTTTAGTAACTCGGGACTATGGGAACTGCCGATAACAGGAGGCAGCGGTTTTTCCCCGACACATTTTGCATGACCTCTGGTAATCGTGCCACTTTTTAATTTTCCTCTTTTTGGTAGCCATTATCTAGTTGACTTTTCCTCTTCTTTTACATTAAGCAATTGATTATTCAAAATTTGGATTTTTGAGTAATTGTCGAAAGTCATTTAATCATGAAGTGAAATCTCTTCGATTAACTTCACCTAACCGTACTTGTTTCTAATTAGTAATTAATAATAACTGTATTTTATTTATTTTGTATTATCTGAATGATTGATAATTCGAGCAATTGTCTCTCGAGCAATTGTCATTCGAGTAATTGTTCATTCGAGCAATTGTTTTTCGAGCAATTGTTTTCGAGCAATTGTTTTCAGGCAATTGTTCATTCGAGCAATTGTTCATTCGAGCAGTTGTTTTTCGAGCAATTGTTTTCGAGCAATTTACCGGATACCGTTAAATAGGATGGGTGATGAGTTATAACCCTCACGCAAACCTCTCCATACACCTACGATTCACTCGTGACCTTTCACTCAGATATGACGAAAATAATGTTAATTCGCCGTTAACCATATTAGCTCTATTATCAGACATTAAAATAATTAATGTATTGTATGTTTATAATCATAGGCTAAACAATGTTTTGCATTGTTTGTGTTGATCTCAAATGTGATTTAAACATTGTTCATTAATTTCCATTGCCTTTAAATATCAATAATAAGACAAATACAATGTGAAGTAAATGCAAAACTAACAAAATCACATTAAACTTTGTGATGTATGGATATATCACTCAACACCGCTATAAATGAATACATTAAAGCTAAACTCTTCCTAATCATCTGTTCCCTCATCTTTATGATTATCAACTTCAGTGTCATCGGTGTCTAGGAGATCAACTATCTATTCTGGTATAATAAAGCATCGTAGGCCTATGGCTGCTCCATGTCTGAGGTCATGAACACTGAACAGAGATGCCGTCGGAGTGGCCCATTCGGAAGCCGTTTAGAGCTTCCTTCCTGAGTTCCGGTATAACAGAGTATTGCAAGCAGTCGTCCTACTAATCTGCCAACTCATCTTCCAATTTCTCCCGCTCCACTAGGTCCACGATCTTCCAGTTGAGATTGGGCTTTTATTCCAAATTTGGTTTCACCGACTTGCCCCGACTGCGACTCGGTAAACCAAATCGTGCACCACGTGTTCCACTGCGGAGCAAGCATCACTCCTTTTTTTCCAGCTGACCTGTGGTCAACCCCCTATCAGAGCAGACACTATTTCTAATTTATTGAAATAGCCACCATTTATCCATACTTTGTTTGTGCTGTCAATGAAATTATTAAATTTATTGCGTGATTTAATAGCTACCTACATTATCTCCCTACATTACAGCTGCCAATGGGAAAAGCTGCGTTGAAGGACTCGGGCAAGTGTATACTGTTGAAGGTCTCTACCATTTGCTCGGTTCAAATTATGATACTTCTTTAGGAGGCCATTACGGTGAATGTTTGAAAAATGGAGCACAGCCTTGTGCACCTAATGATACTGCGAGTATCGTAACCTTTGTGAACCACCTAAAAGGTAATGTTAAAGTCTGTACACTGAAACATTTTAGAGACCACTAAGCATTTAGGATGTAAATGCATTAAAGTTCATTCTAATAACATAGAAAATTGAAAAATGATTTTTTGATCTCAATTCAGTAGTATATTCATATTGCCGCTTCGAATCTCGCTTACACTTAGAGTACAGCAAAACCTCCCAGTAGACTTGAGTTACGTACAAAGTAGTTACGTACTAGACCAACTCCGTTTCCTCTAAAAATGAATTGGTGACTTTAACATTTCGATAACTCTATTTGTTTATCAACAATATAATTTGGACTAATATAATAATTTTGAGGAGAAACACATTCAGAAGGAATATGATTTTTTTTGGGCTCTAGGACAACTGCAATGCGGACAATTGCCATAGTGGACAACTGCCATGCGACAAACTGCCATGCAATATATTATAATTTTATTTTTGGTGAATTGTAATGCGCTTGTAAACCTAAAATTTCTTAGAATTAATTTGATGTGAAGTATACTATTATTTCAACCTAAAATTTTAGAATAAAAATGTTTATTGTATAGTAAGATGTTGTGAATGAAGAAGCATTGAAATTAATACTGAAGTAATACTAGATTTATTTCTTAGTTACAATCATTTTCTTTCACATTTTATGCCTTAAATAATCAAATGGTTGACAAAAAGATTGAAATCTATTGATACAAAACTTTTTTTCAAACATTTTAAAATACAAAGAATAGTACAAACATATAAGCCTTACAGGTTAAAATGTTCAGCGAGTGTGGTTTTGCATCTTACTATTTTAGAGTTACTTTCACACAACACTGGGCTTATATGAGTAACTAAAATGTTGATTTGTTATTAGTATAATACAAATTTTATAAAACATATTTCAGTAATAGTTATTCTCATATTTGGACACTTTTCAAATATTTGTAAGACAAAGAAACTATAGAAAAACAAATTCAAATTTCAAAGTTACTGAGTAAAGTGTTCTTTGTATGATTTTTTTTTAACATAGAAGTAAGATAAATACTACTCCAGTTTCTAATCCTGAATCTAGCAGAAAAGTTTAATTTTTACAAATAAATTTTTTTAATTAAACCAATAAAAATTCTTAAATAGTAAAATGCAAAATCACACTCACTGGAAATTTTAACCTTTAAAACTTGTGTTTGTACTATTCTTTGTATTGTGAAATGTTTGAAAAGGAAGTTTTCCATTTAGATATTTTCCACTACCACAACCATTTGATTATTTAAGGAGCTAAATGGGTAAAAAATGATTTGAAAACAAATGAATTTAGTGTACTTCAACATTAAATTCTGAATATACCGTCAATATTAATTTTTATACTTCTTTATGCACAATTTTGGACTATACTATTAATATTATACTTAATATTTAGGTTAATTGATAATATACTTCATATTAAGATTAATTACATTAAAGGTTAAGCATACAAGTTCATTACAATTCACCCAATATAAAATTATAATATATTGCATGGCAGTTGTCCGCATGGCAATTATCCGCATGGCAGTTGTCCGTACACCAATTTTTTGTATTATAATAAATATAATATTTTCTTCATTTAAATCATCATTTCAAGAAATTAGTATAGTCTTCACTGTAAAAATAGCCAAATTATAAATATAATACACTATTCAAATTAGAGATTTATATTAAAAAATAGTATTTTTTTCTAGTTCGAGTTTTTTTTTTCAATACAGTTTCTAATGGTTTGTCTACTACCAGATTGGTGTAATAGGATGGTTTGATGTATTTGGGTGTTGCCATTAATCATGTTAGAATAAATAGATCTATCAGAAATTTCAAAAAATCACATTAAGTTCATGTCCTAAATTATAACACCCACTTTTCGTGTACTCTGAGTGTCAAATATTGCAATGTCCACCTTTTTGGAAACATTATTTCATTCAACGATTAAAATTCCTGTAAACAATTTTCTCCTTCGTCAGAAAAACTATTGTGTGATCGGGACAGTTTAACATACAATTGTGTTCTCTTTACAGTTTTCGCAGCCATTACTTATGATGCTACAATCGGTTTGAACTCGAGTGACGGTGGACAGAGTTTCGTGTGGGCTACAGGAGTAGATATGCCTAATGTACATGAGAGTTGGGATGAAGGCGTGAATCCAAACACATCTGGAGCTTATTGTGGTTACGTCTCTGAGAGTTTCGGACTAGATTCATGGACATGTTCTACCGCTGATGAGTTCTGTTGCATGATTCCATACTATGCAGACTGAATGATATAGTTCATTTAAATCTAGATAGGTTCATTTAAATCTAGATAGGTTCATTTAAATCTAGATAGGTTCATTTAAATCTAGATAGGTTCATTTAAATCTAGATAGGTTCATTTAAATCTAGATAGGTTCATTTAAATCTAGATAGGTTCATTTAAATCTAGATAGGTTCATTTAAATCTAGATAGGTTCATTTAAGTCTAGAGAGGTTCATTTAAACCTAGTTTGGATAATTGAAAACTAACTAGGATCATTTTAAAACAAATTATGGTCAATTGATCATTTAAAACTAGTTATGATCATCTAAATCTAGATAGGTTCAATTAAATCTAGATCGGTTCATTTAAATCTAGATAGGTTCATTTAAATCTAGATAGGTTCATTTGAATCTAGATAGGATCATTTAAATCTAGATAGGATCATCTAAACCTAGTTTGGATAATTGAAAACTAACTAAGATCATTTTAAAACAATTTATGGTCAATTGATCATTTAAAATTAGTTATGATCATTTAAAACTAGTTAAGATCATTGAAAATTAGTTAATATCATTAAAAACTAGTTAATATCATTGTAAACTAGTTAATATCATGGTAAACTAGTTGATATGATTGTAAACTAGTTAATATCATGGTAAACTAGTTAAGATCATTGTAAACTAGTTAATACCATGGTAAACTAGTTAATATCATGGTAAACTAGTTAAGATCATTGTAAACTAGTTAAGATCATTGTAAACTAGTTAAGATCATTGTAAACTAGTTAAGATCATTATAAACTAGTTAATATCATGGTAAACTAGTTGATATGATTGTAAACTAGTTAAGATTATAGTAAACTAGTCAAGATCATTATAAACTAGTCAAGATCATTGTAAACTAGTCAAGATCATTGTAAACTAGTCAAGATCATTGTAAACTAGTCAAGATCATTGTAAACTAGTCAAGATCATTGTAAACTAGTCAAGATCATTGTAAACTAGTCAAGATCATTGTAAACTAGTCAAGATCATTGTAAACTAGTCAAGATCATTGTAAACTAGTCAAGATCATTGTAAACTAGTCAAGATCATTGTAAACTAGTTAAGATCATTGTAAACTAGTTAAGATCATTGTAAACTAGTTAAGATCATTGTAAACTAGTTAAGATCATTGTAAACTAGTTAAGATCATTGTAAACTAGTCTTTTAAAAACTAATTGGATCATTACAAACTAATTGGATCATTACAAACTAATTGGATCATTACAAAATAATTGGATCATTACAAAATAATTGGATTATTACAAAATAATTGGATTATTACAAAATAATTGGATTATTACAAAATAATTGGATCATTACAAAATAATCGGATTATTACAAAATAATTGGATTATTACAAAATAATCGGATTATTACAAAATAATTGGATTATTACAAAATAATTGGATCATTACAAAATAATTGGATTATTACAAAATAATTGGATTATAACAAAATAATTGGATTATTACAAAATAATCGGATTATTACAAAATAATTGGATCATTACAAAATAATTGGATTATTACAAAATAATTGGATTATTACAAAATAATTGGATTATTACAAAATAATTGGATCATTACAAAATAATTGGATTATTACAAAATAATTGGATTATTACAAAATAATTGGATCATTTCAAAATAATTGGATTATTACAAAATAATCGGATTATTACAAAATAATTGGATCATTACAAAATAATCGGATTATTACAAAATAATTGGATTATTACAAAATAATCGGATTATTACAAAATAATTGGATTATTACAAAATAATTGGATCATTACAAAATAATTGGATCATTACAAAATAATTGGATCATTACAAAATAATTGGATTATTACAAAATAATTGGATTATTACAAAATAATTAGATTATTACAAAATAATCGGATCATTACAAAATAATTGGATTATTACAAAATAATTGGATTATTACAAACTAATTGGATTATTGGTAGAAAACTAAGTAATAGCCAGAAAATTTAGCGTAATAATTCTAAGTGTCTTACCTATTTATCTGTGTGTTAATTAATATTTTTAATATAATTAAATTGTAATCATTACGTTAGTTTTAATAATTAACACTTTTTTATAATGAGCATTAGTGTTAATTATTATTATTAATATAAGTGATAATAATTTACAAGTGTGTTAATTATTTATCTAAGAGTTAATATTATCATTAACTTGAAGAGTGCCTATGAAATAGAAAGTAGGCTAGCTATTTGTGTTTTTTTTAATATCAGATTTTTTCCATATATCTATAATGAGTTCATTTTCAATTGCACAGTTTGGTTTAATTGGAATTGTTTAATAAATTGGGTTTCGCACAATATTAATTGTTTCAGTTAAAACCTTGAAATAGTAATGGAATACATATACTAATTTCTCTTATAATGAACTAGTTCACTATAGAGTTTTCTTCACAATAGAGGATATGACCCTTTACCGCTCATGACATGTTGCAGACCAATTTTATCTTATTTTTTGTTAGAACATTAGTAGACAGATAACCTCCTTAAGGAAGAATAAGTTAAGAAATAAATACTTTTTATTTTTTGTTAGAACACTGGTAGATAGATAACCTCCTTAAGGAAGAATAAGTTAAGAAATAAATATTTTTATTTTTTGTTAGAACACTGGTAGATAGATAACCTCCTTAAGGAAGAATAAGTTAAAAAATAAATACTTTTTATTTTTTGTTAGAACACTGGTAGATAGATAACCTCCTTAAGGAAGAATAAGTTAAAAAATAAATACTTTTTATTTTTTGTTAGAACACTGGTAGATAGATAACCTCCTTAAGGAAGAATAAGTTAAGAAATAAATATTTTTATTTTTTGTTAGAACACTGGTAGATAAATAACCTCCTTAAGGAAGAATAAGTTAAAAAATCAATACTTTTTTTTTGTTAGAACACTGGTAGATAGATAACCTCCTTAAGGAAGAATAAGTTAAAAAATAAATACTTTTTATTTTTTGTTAGAACACTGGTAGATAGATAACCTCCTTAAGGAAGAATAAGTTAAAAAATAAATACTTTTTATTTTTTGTTAGAACACTGGTAGATAGATAACCTCCTTAAGGAAGAATAAGTTAAAAAATAAATATTTTTATTTTTTTGTTAGAACACTGGTAGATAGATAACCTTCTTAAGGAAGAATAAGTTAAGAAATAAATATTTTTATTTTTTGTTAGAACACTGGTAGATAGATAACCTCCTTAAGGAAGAATAAGTTAAAAAATAAATACTTTTTATTTTTTGTTAGAACACTGGTAGATAGATAACCTCCTTAAGGAAGAATAAGTTAAGAAATAAATATTTTTATTTTTTGTTAGAACACTGGTAGATAAATAACCTCCTTAAGGAAGAATAAGTTAAAAAATCAATACTTTTTTTTTTGTTAGAACACTGGTAGATAGATAACCTCCTTAAGGAAGAATAAGTTAAAAAATAAATACTTTTTATTTTTTGTTAGAACACTGGTAGATAGATAACCTCCTTAAGGAAGAATAAGTTAAAAAATAAATACTTTTTATTTTTTGTTAGAACACTGGTAGATAGATAACCTCCTTAAGGAAGAATAAGTTAAAAAATAAATACTTTTTATTTTTTGTTAGAACACTGGTAGATAGATAACCTCCTTAAGGAAGAATAAGTTAAGAAATAAATATTTTTATTTTTTGTTAGAACACTGGTAGATAAATAACCTCCTTAAGGAAGAATAAGTTAAAAAATCAATACTTTTTTTTTTGTTAGAACACTGGTAGATAGATAACCTCCTTAAGGAAGAATAAGTTAAAAAATAAATACTTTTTATTTTTTGTTAGAACACTGGTAGATAGATAACCTCCTTAAGGAAGAATAAGTTAAAAAATAAATACTTTTTATTTTTTGTTAGAACACTGGTAGATAGATAACCTCCTTAAGGAAGAATAAGTTAAAAAATAAATATTTTTATTTTTTTGTTAGAACACTGGTAGATAGATAACCTCCTTAAGGAAGAATAAGTTAAGAAATAAATATTTTTATTTTTTGTTAGAACACTGGTAGATAGATAACCTCCTTAAGGAAGAATAAGTTAAAAAATAAATACTTTTTATTTTTTGTTAGAACACTGGTAGATAGATAACCTCCTTAAGGAAGAATAAGTTAAGAAATAAATATTTTTATTTTTTGTTAGAACACTGGTAGATAAATAACCTCCTTAAGGAAGAATAAGTTAAAAAATCAATACTTTTTTTTTTGTTAGAACACTGGTAGATAGATAACCTCCTTAAGGAAGAATAAGTTAAAAAATAAATACTTTTTATTTTTTGTTAGAACACTGGTAGATAGATAACCTCCTTAAGGAAGAATAAGTTAAAAAATAAATACTTTTTATTTTTTGTTAGAACACTGGTAGATAGATAACCTCCTTAAGGAAGAATAAGTTAAAAAATAAATATTTTTATTTTTTTGTTAGAACACTGGTAGATAAATGACCTCCTTAAGGAAGAATAAGTTAAAAAATAAATACTTTTTAGTTTTTGTTAGAACACTGGTAGATAGATAACCTCCCTAAGGAAGAATAAGTTAAAAGAAATACTTTTTATTTTTTGTTAGAACACTGGTAGATAGATAACCTCCTTAAGGAAGAATAAGTTAAAAGAAATACTTTTTATTTTTTGTTAGAACACTGGTAGATAGATAACCTCCTTAAGGAAGAATAAGTTGAAAAATAAATACTTTTTATTTTTTGTTAGAACACTGGTAGATAGATAACCTCCTTCCTGGGCAAGAAGGTTTTATTCCTGGGTTATTCCCTTAATATCTACAATATTCCCTCCTAATCTCGATTCACTGTTTGATGATGAGGGAATATTTCTGCAACAATAATATTGGATAGTATTCAAATTCTTATACGAAGGAATATTCCAGGAATATTGGAGAGTTACATTATTCGGTCAGATATCATCCAAGGATATTCAGGGAATATCATATTTCTATAGTATTCCATACGAAACAAATAGGAATATTCTTGGAATATATATTTTTGATAGTATTCCATTCTGAATATCCCATAAATATCCCTAGAATTAACAAGATAGTTGCGTATAATAGTATTCTCAAAAAGGAATGAAGGAATATCCTTGGAACAATTGGGATCTAAACAGTATTCTTCTTGAAACAATGAGGGAATGTCACAGGAATCGAATGAAAAATTTAACTTCCTAAGAAATATTTTTGAATATCCCTGGAACTATTTCAATATTTTGATAAGGAATATATCCCATTGGGTAATATGAAGGAATGTTCCAAGAAGATGGGAAATTTAAAGTATGTATTTCAAACAACAAAGGAATGTCAATGGAATCGAACGATGATTTTTTTTATATCCTTAGAATTTGGATGTCTTCTAGGATCACTAAGAAACTTGGGTTTGTGAGATGAACTGTTGTAATTTGGATTTCATATGTTCTCTTCTAATTTTTACCATCTCATAATTTTTAACGCTACTTGTAGTTTTAGAGGATAGCGCAAGAGTTAAGCTCTTCGTCTATGAGGTGTTAGATTTTCGTGTTAGGTATGTGCTTCCATTTTCATCTTACATTCATACAAAACTCCTTCACGGAGCTTTTCTTCATCCATGAACTTTGTCACCGACTTATAATGTGACTTCTTCTATAAGTCAGTTTCCTTTCTGGCTGCTTCTTCTTCTCTTGTATTTCAAGACGTCAGTGTTATTTATGCCTTTTGTTCTAAAGCAGATACTAAACAACCAAGTAAATTAAAAATGTCGCTCTAAATGAATAGAGTTTCGGATCAGTAAATTTAATGCTGGCTCCCTATTAGAAATTAGTAGTACCTACAAAAATATCTTATTTGGTTTGTATGAAATGCGAAACTACTAAAAGTTGCGAATCAGGTAGCCAAAATATTTTTTATCTAATTTAGTTTTCGTCTTGCAGCACTGCAGTTCAGACGTAATAGACGGGCTATAATAGATAGTAGTTAAATAAGTGTCAATTCAAGAAAATAGAGGTTAGTATTGTGATTGTAAATGTTTAACGTATGTACACCATTGTTTCATATCTTATCAACAGCAGTTACCACTCAACAATTTTAAATTTTGGTTTAAAGTTAAGTATTGATATCTGGTGATAACAGAATAAGAGTAGGGCCAAGCATGTAAATTGCGGCACACTAACTAACTGCGGCTTCTAGCAGCAGACATATCATATATTCAAAACACACGTTAAAAACATAGATTAATAAATTATAGGCTAGCATGCACTGCGCTCCATTTAATAGCCATACAACAAATTAATGGAATTTTGGTTCAGAATTAAAATGCAATTAAAAATAAAAATGCTGCAATTTACCTGCATGACCCTACTTACCGTACTATTTCAGTTTGTTGGCCTATTTTTATTCATATATACTCAGTTTATACTTTAATTGTAAATGTGTTCACTATGTTAATATATATTACGAAACGTTTATGAATATTTAGCTATAATCTAGGTTAAACTATATATATTCTCTAGCCTCTGTAAGTGAAATATAAAATTTCATAAAATTATTTCTTCAGTGACCTGTCCTTAAACTGACTAGAGTTTAATAATAAAATTTTAAAAGTGTCAATAATGATTTTCGAATAATGTTCATAGTAGCTTTTCTTCGTTCATGAGCCCTTTCTTGTTTTACTTTAATTTGATTTTTTTTACTTTTTTGACCCATATGGTTTCTCAAAACCTTTTTCCTTATCTAATTCTGTATTTCCTTTACTATCTACTTTTTCATCTTTTAAAATTTGAATGAATCACTTAGGTTTTTTATTTAATTTATGGATTAACTCATTGAATATAGAGGCCCCAGGGGCTCTATCCTGAAGCTGTCTGTGGTGAATGGAAGAGAAGGGGGGTGGCGTCCCTTGGGCTCCAAACTGTTGTAATTTCGATTGTCTTTTTTCATTTTTTTTAACGCTACTTGCAGTTTTAGAGGATAGCGCTAGGGTTATGCTCTTCAACTACGAGATCTTCTATTTTGTGTTAGGTAGGCTCGTAGGCTTCATTTACTATCACTTCTTCATTTTCCTCTTCCATCCGTGAGTGCAGCCACCGGTGCTTGTGTCCCATTTCTTCACATTCCTTGGTAAGTCACTGCATTCACGGAGTAGTTTTTCTCCATCCATGAGCATTGTTACCGACGGTGGTAAGTGACTTTGTTCATGGAGCCACTTTCCTCTCTGACTGCTTCTTCCAGTCCCTTGTATTTAATTTCCTTTTGACGTCAGCGATATGGCCTTTGGTTCCAAAGCAGACTTAAACCCCTACTAAATTAAATTATTGAATACAGATTAGTGATAGATGATAAATAATTATTTTATTTCTTTTTAGGTACCACTGTCACAGTTTCTGGCAATATGGTTTACTAAGAAGTTACAAATCTGGAGACATGTCCTCTTCATTTCATTGTGTGTACTATATAGTATGAAGTGCGTGCACTAAAACTATAGCTGCACTTACACCACTAGATTCACTTCATAGTCGAGAAAATGAAGGAATTTAAGAATAATGACAAAATTAAGTGCTTGATTGAATAAATTTGCTCCAGGTTAAAGTAAAGAACCAAGTGCAAAAGACTTTTTACTAGATGTCACACAGGAAAGTAGCTCATAGCAAATTACGCTACCACCAATCGATTGTAGTGGTCAATAATTTTGCAAAAAGAGACGAAAGCACTGTTGAGCGTTGACTGCATTAACAGATAGAAGAGGAAAATGAGAAGGTGATGGTGAATGAAACCTGTGAGCCTTTCTCAACTAATAATTGAAAACTTTGCAATTGAAAAGTACAACTATAGCGGTATAGAATGAATAAGAAATATCTAGTGAAAAATACTGAAAGCTTATAGAACATAAATAGAGCCTCAACAACATATAAACAAGTTGCCCATGAATTAATTTGTGCTTGATTACATTATGCTCTTTCTAAATCATGTGCTATTTGATATTTTAATAAAATGATTGACGTATGTTTAGTTTCTTTCATTTCATCCCAGTACAAAGGGGCAATTGTGGAAATGCCTAGATGTAAGTAATGTGTCCTGTAATTAAAGTGTTAATATTCGTAGATTTTTTATACAGTTATTTGTTGAAGTTAAACTTCTTTGTGTATAGCTATGTGACAATTGAGTTATGCAGTCACGTGAATAGTGATACATGGCCAGTGATCCCTCTTCTTTTGGATGTCTTATTTCATTGGTACTTCTTCAATATTCCCTCTTTCTTTGGATGTTTTATTCCATAGGTTTTCCTTCAATATTCCCTCTTCCTTTAGATGTCCTATTCCATATGATATTCCTTCAATATTCCCTCCTCATTTGGAGGTCTTATTCCATAGGTATTCCTTCAATATTCTCTCTTACTTTAGATGTCCTATTCCATATGTATTCCTTCAATATTCCCTCTTCCTTTAGATGTCTTATTCTGTAGGCATTCCTTCAATATTCCCTCTTCCTTTAGATGTCTTATTCTATAGGCATTCCTTCAATATTCCCTCTTACTTTAGATATCTCATTCCATTGGAATTCCTTCATTATTCCATTGAGATTCATCTCTGTGATTCCCTAGATTTTCCCTTGTGATTTATGGGATTATTCCATAAAAATGTCAAAAAATTGCATTCCCTGAATATCGGAAAATGATCATCATGGAATATTGCTTGGGAATATTCCGAGAATGTTTTGGGAATATCCATTTTTTGCGCGGGAATGCGCTTTCACAACGTGTTGAACAATGAAAATTGAACATACTCTAAAAAATAAGATTTTTACAACAAAGGTTTGCTTACGTCTAACATGGGAAAATAAGCTTTGAGCACGAAGGTTTTAATTAGTTCATAGTATAGAAAAAATTAATACCGCATATTGTGGGCAATGTTTTTTAAAAACAATAATTCATCGTCTGGGTTGAATCGTTCAACAATATTTTTAAGCTTTACCGTAGCGTCTCTGTACTTCTTTTTCCCATGAAATGGCTCAACGCATTCGACCTGCATTTTCTTTGTTGCAGCTAGACTATCTCCCTTTTTCAATGTTTCTATGTTTGGATGCAAGCAAGATGCCTTACGATGCGTTATGATATGCTTCGATGTTATTGTTGGTTCTTGGTATACTATTCAACAATAATCCATGGACATTCCAAATTTGAGCAGGAAACAATGGCATTAAGTGTTTTTTTTTATATATTAAAATTTCATTAATTGTTAAAATATTCTATTAATTAACCTTAAAACTGAGAAAGCATTCAATTATACAAACGCTAAATTAACTATGCATGTTTATTATACTTTTTTATAAACACGGCCTTAAATGACTGCGAACCAAATGACCGCCACCCAAATGGTCTGCGACCCAAATGACCACGATCCAAATGACAGCGACTCAAATGACATAGACTCCAATACAATATTTTTTGGTATATAATGTTATTTTCATCATCTCTATCCCTCATAACAAGGATGTAGAAACCTTCTTTGTACACTTATCATTATTATTTGCGGAAATATTGCAAAAAAAACTTATTTTTTCGCTAAGGACGGCACTAATTTGTATATTAATAGCATTATCTCCCAACATTACAGCTGCCAATGGGAAAATCTGCTCTGAAGGCCTCGGGCAAGTGTATACTGTTGAAGGTAGGTCGGTTCAGATTATATAACTGCTATGGAGGAACATTACGGTGAATGTTCGAAAAACGGAGCGCAGCCTTGTGCACCTAAAGATACCGCGAGTATCACGACCTTTGTAGACCACGTGAAAGGTATAATTAAAGTCTTTACCCTGAAACATTTTAGGGACCACTAATCTTAAGGGATGTAAATGCATTAAAGGTCGATTTACTAATATAGAAAATTGAAGAAAGATTTTAAAACTCGATTCGGTAATAGATATTGCCGCTTTGAATCATACCTACACTTATAGTGCAGCAAAACCTCATAGTAAACCAGAATTTCGTACCAAGTTGGCTTGTTCTAGTAAGAAACTCACTCAGTAATTTCGTACCAGACCAACTCCGTCTTCTCTAAAAGTGAAGCGGTGACTTCGATAGCTCTATTTGTTTATCAACAATTGAATGGTGTCAAATATATGTAATAATTTTAGGAGGAAATACATTAGAAACTAGATGACGTGCACTCGTAGAGCGCATTTCTTTGCCGCTGAATATAACCTTGACCATCTAATAATTTGCCTTGGGTTATAATTGACCTTTGCCTTTGATCCGTTCACTTAAAAAATATAATCAAATATATAGTTCCTGGATAATGACTAATCGTCCCACCAAATTAAAAATGACCTTGACCTTTGACCCAATATATCCCAAAATCTAACTTAATGCTTGCTGGTTATTGTTCAATCGTCCCACCAAATTTCAGACAATTTGGTTGAAAACTTTTTGAGATATAAAAGACCTTGATCTTTGACCTGGACGCTCCCAAAATCTATTGAACTGATTCCTTGATAAGGACCAATCGTCTCACCATGTTTCAGTCAATCTGGTTGATTAGTTTTTTGAATTATGCGAATAACAAGATGATAAATAAATAAATGAATAAATATATATAACAATATTATTTTTTTTTTAAATTATTGTGACGTTATCGGTTTACTTCCTTATAACGTTCCTGTGTATGGGCTCTAAGTGATAGGATCCTACTCTAATTAGTATTTTCAGATTCCTTTCTCTTTATATATCTCTTTCTACTAAATACTCATTGTACCATGCCCTAGAACCACCTTGCCACTATGGTTCCGACCTCAGGCCTCTGGTCCAAGCTTAACTGTATTTAAGGGTAATAATGGTAAAGTAATTAACACTTAAAGAGAATATATTCATTGGTCAAGCAAGGGGTAATACAAAGAATGTCTCCACTAGAACGCTCGCAAGTTAAGGTCTCAATAACTACGAACAGGAGATAAGGTGTGTAGCTCACGAGAGCGAATCGGTAACTGACTTGACTGTCACTTACTTACAATCATATAGGTTCGTGATGATAGTAATGCATACACAATTGCTGTGTTTACATTATCACATCGCTCCCCCCTTCCGAAAATTTCAAAGTTACAATTCACATTTTTCCAAAACTGCCAGCTGGTTTGTCTACCCATTGTTACTCTATATTGAACAATGTTCAGACGCTCACGCTGTTAGTGGAAACATGTGTTTTGGATCTCTTGAAATTTCTCGAACCGGTAATAAATACATTATTAGAAAATTGAAAAATTTGAGTTTTAATTCGTTCTAGAAATATGTAAGACTAATGTGCATTCACCAAACTTTCTTAAATTTTTAATCTTACCTATACAATCTTAATTTTGTTTTAACAATATTTTTATTTATTCTAAAAATAATCTAAGTTACTCCTACCTAATATGTCTCAGTTCAAAATGTAACAACTTTTTCATTTTATAAACGTAATAACTTGCCTAATCTATTTGAGATCACACCCCTCCCCTCCTAATATGTAGATTATTAGTCTAAATATTAGCAGAGACCTTTGATCACTCCAATACATTACACAAATTGTTACTGCATTTACATTTAAAAAAAATTTATAATCAAAAAAAATTTTCATTTATAAAAATATATTTTATTTAACTTAGTTATGTTTTATTTTAATAAAATTCCTTCTTTATTGATAAAAGTAATTTTTCATTTTAATTTATCATATGTTATGATATCGTATTTTATGACTTTTTAATTAATTTATATTCTTAATTGAATTTATATGAATTTTGATCATCTTTATCAAATTTTGAGATAGTTTTAATCCTTAAAATTAAACCTTAAAATTAACACCGAAAAAAAATTAAACTTAAAATTAAATTCAATTGAAAAAACGATTATTATTAATTTTCACTTAAAATTACCCAAACTTAAGATTAAAAAAAAATCTAAAATAATGATCAAATTTAGTTTGAGAAAAAAAATCTTAAATGCTGTTAGGTTTAGTTTTGGTAATTTCGCTTTTTGGCTTTCGTTTTGTATTAGGCATTACTATAATTGTTTTCGCCTGTATATTTACGGCCTGATCATTGAATATATTTACTGTTCCACCTAGTTCCCCTGATCTAAAGGGGTGCCTCGCTTTATCTGATTGAAGGCCTCAGTCGCCATTTTAGACCTCAAATTCCGCATTTCGTACATTTTCATATCCTCATCGGACTGTTAGGCTTAACACCAAAATGTCGCTAAACAAATCTGGTATTAGGTCGTACTTTGTAGACCCCATGTTTTTAAGTGCATGCTCTAGATGAGCCTTGTTCATCGAAGTTGATTTCTGGATCAGCTCCACTACTGAGTTCAGGTCATAGTTGCTCTGAGACTGTCCCATCGCTCCAGCTGATTACTTCTCACGACCTTGAATTACAGTCCTGTGTGTCAACCGGCTGTGAGTGGCTGAGAGTCAGTCACTGGCTGTATTTGGGTCTGTTGGCTGTGTGGATGGCTGTGACCTTGCTGCCTCACGGTCACTGAAATCAAAACGATACTGTTAGAACATGGCCCCTGTTCATTTTTTAGGTATTTTATCAGATTTCAGTCTCATTTTGAATTAATCATTTTTGCTTTTAAATTATTTCAGTATTTCATCCTAAATTTGAATATATATATATATATTTTTTTTCTTCAAATTTTCATTCTGATTTCAAACAATTTTACTACTACGTTTACAGAATATAATTCATCTTATTCGTTACACCAACATATAAACACAAAATTTAAAATTAACATGCATACAACAAAAAAAATTAATCCTCTTAAAATTATTATATGAAATTTTATATTAATAAAATTCATAATTCATCCCATCAACTTAAACTAAATACATACAATTATTACAATTAAATTACATACAATTAAATACATACAATAATTCTCTTAATGAGCAAAGGAAATATTGTAGTTTGAACAATGAATTGTATGCTCTGTTTGTTTGACCTGCGTAAGCAAAAAAAATGTAAACATTTCTCTGACTCTTTGCATGTAACCGTGTTATATGTCACGTGTTCGTGTAAATGTAACATGTTACTCATGTTACTTCGTTTTATGTGTTCCTTTTGTGGACTTTCTATATAATGTTTATATTCAAATTTCTCATAATTTGATTTCCTGTTTAATGATGTTAATGAAATTATTTAATTAATTTGTTGTGAATTTTTCCAACTTAGTTAGGTAATTTATGTTACTAGTTATCTTTTGATGTCCTAATTTAATTATAGCTTTGTTTTTTTTCACTTGTAATACTGTACCTGGTCCTATCCAATTTAATTGTAATTTATGTGTTTTTTGATGATTTCTAATTAATACTCGATCACCTATCTGTATAATTTTGTCTTTTCGTGTCTTATTGTGGTAAATTATGCGTTATTTTGATTGATTAATTATGTTAGCTCTTATCTGATCTTGAATAAATATAGCTTGTCTGGCCTTGATTTTGACTATTGATTCTGATGTATCTAAATAGTAAATGTTATCCAAATTTTCTGCTTGAATATTTGGAGATGTATCTCTCCCAAAAAGAACGTATGAGGGTGTATCTTTCAAGGTCAAATTTAATTGGTTGTTAATTGTGTTTTGGACAATATCGAGAAACATGTCCCAATTATTGTGATCTACTGTTGCTACATAGAATCTTAATAATTTGTTAATTCTCTGGTTATTACGTTCACAAATTCCATTGGAATATGCTGAATATGGTAATACCTCACATTTGTATATCTGATGTATTTCACTGAAAGTTCTAATTGCGTTAGACTTGAATTCTTTCGCACAATCCGACATTAACGTTTTGGGATATCCACAACGACTAAATGTTTTACTTAGACAATCAATTACTGTGTTAGTTGATTTGTCAGCTACTGCGTGTAATTCGTTATATCTTGTCAACATACATGTTATTGATAAAATATATTTGTTGTTCGTGTCAGTTGTTATAAAAGGTCCTATAAAATCAAATGAAACTGTTTCAAATGGTGTATTAGCTACTGGGGCAGACATTAATTTAATTGGTGTATCTAGACTTCCTTTAAGGATTTTGCAAACGTCACATCTTTTAATAAAAGATTCTATGACCGATCTTTTTGAAAATGATAATATTTTAGTCGAAATTTAAATAGCGTATGAGCTAAACCACAATGGGTGTTAAAATGTATTGAATTAATTACTAAATTGATCATTTCATTTGGTATAACATAATTAACAATACTGGCTGCCCGAGTATCTATTTTCCGATGTCGATATAATATTCCGTCTAATATAAAAAATTCAGCTATGTTCCTAGATGTTCCTAATTGTTTTTTCTGTAATATATCCATTATTTCCTTACAAGTAAAGTCGTTTGACTGTGCAGTCTTTAGTCTGTTTAAAGTCCATGTTATGTCTTCGTGTTTAGGTATGTAGTTCAGAAATGGTTTTTCTTTGTTGATTTTATACAATTTAGATGGATCTGATTCTTGTTCGTTTTCTGAGTCACTGTCATTGTTGTTAATAATTTGTGGTACATTTAGCTTAGCCCTCGATCTTGTGGTTGCTATATAATTTTCAATTGAATTACAACTTTCATTAGATGGTGTTAAAAGTTCACAATCATCTATTGTTTCTTCCGTTAAAGGAGTTAATCTACTAAGGGTATCTGCTACCACATTTCTCTTACCTTCAAAATATTTGATGGTACACTCATATGTGCTAGCTTCGATTGCCCACCTGGCCATCGCCGTGTCTAAAGGCAGTTTATTACCAAAAAATGCACATAAGGGTTTGTGATCAGTTAAAATGGTAATAGGATACCCTAGACATAGATACTGAAATTCCTTTAAAGCTAGATGTATTGCAAGAAACTCTTGTTTAGTCGTGGAGTACCTTTTTTGAGTAGAATTTAATGATTTACTGAAATATGCTATGGGTCTTAATGTTTTGCTTTTGGTCGAATCTGGTTGTAGCAATGCTGCGCCAATTCCGATATTTGAGCTGTCAGTAAATAAATAAAATGGTCTGGAATAATTTGGATGAGCTAAAACCGTATCTGATGTCAAAATATTTTTGAGACTAGTGAAGCTAGCCTCACATTCGTCAGTCCAGTCAAATTTAGTGTCCTTCCTTAATAGTCTATATAATGGGTCGGCTTTCTGACTAAATTTAGGTACGAACTTACGAAAATAATTCGCAAGCCCTAAAAATCGCTGAAGTTGTTTTACATCTGTTGGTCTAGATGCTTCTCTAAGTTTTTCGTTTTGGATACATCGGATGCCCTCAGTAGTGACTCGATGTCCAAGAAAATTAATTTCGTGTTTAAAGAATTCACACTTCTCTAATTTTAATCTCAAATGAGCGTCACGTAAATTCATTAGCACTTGGCCAATATCATTTAAATGTTGTTCATATGATCGACTAAAAATTAGGATGTCATCAATAGATACGAAACATAGTTTCCCTAATACATTACTTAACGCTTTTGTCATTATTGCTTGAAATACTTTTGGACTATTGACATAACCAAATGGTAGCTTTCTAAACTGCCACTTTTTACCATTTACCGCAAATGCTGTAAGTTTTTTAGACTCCTCGGAGAGTTCCACCTGGTGAAATGCACTCCTCAGATCTAAACTAGAAAATATCTTTGATCCACCTAAAGATCCTAGCATGTCGTCAACTCTAGGTAACGGAAATCCTTGTATATGGACACACTTATTTAATGATCTGAAATCTATTACGGGTCGTATTTCCTCATTCTTTTTATGAACAACGATAACCGGGAAGTTGTACTCGGACATTGAAGGTTCTATTGTTCCTTCCTTTAACATTGACTTATTGACTTCTTCAAGTTGTTCTTGAAATTTATGTGGTATTCTATACGGTATTTTGTTGATCACTATATTAGGATCTTTCAATATT
Organism: Caprella mutica; assembly: GCA_947561585.1. NCBI lineage: Eukaryota > Metazoa > Arthropoda > Malacostraca > Amphipoda > Caprellidae > Caprella > Caprella mutica. The sequence goes on along the minus strand of CANNZV010000413.1, from coordinate 122,733 downwards.
ATTGTGTGTTTACATATACTAGTAGTCCCGATTTCTTCGTCATTGATCGTGATTACGTCTCTAAAGTCATTTAGTAACTGCGTCATTTTGTCTTCATACTCTGTCATTCCACATGATATGTCAGCATTAACTAACCTTCTCGGTGCTGATGGCACTGTCTGAGAATTGTTTTCTACATCAGCACTTAATGTGCTGTCACGGCTTCTATCAGCGCTTCCGTCACGTGATATTTTACACTTCATATCTCGGTTGCCATGCGTTGTAACTAATGGCTCTCCATTAGTTCCAACTGCATGTACCTTTGACTTTTCATAAATTAGTTCAGGGGTAACCTTTCGTTCAAATGGCTTTGGTTTTTCGTCACTCAACACGTTTCCTAACCTAGATTTATGAGTCCTATTATTTAAACACTCCGATATAGTCGCTATATTTACTTCGACTTGCTCTTCGTACGTCTGGAGTTTTCCAACTATCATATTGTCCCGTAATATGATATCACTATCCGTCGGATTCATTACGAAAACTGGGCATATTGACACTTGATCTCCCTCTTTTTTTGTGTCTTCGATTTTTATTAGTGTTTCGGCTATCACTAAACCACTATTGAAACTTCTTTTAGCTATAATATAACTTCCTGCTTCGTTGTTTTTGACAAATCCATACAATATTTGTACGCTGTTTGCCTCAACGACTTGGCTATTTATATGAACATTTCCGTTCTTCTCGCGTTTTTTATTTTTATTCCTTGACTTCGTTTTTACCTCGGATTTCATAACCTCCGTTTGGCCTTTTTGTTGAGGTTTAACCCTTACTTTCGCTATACTACTGCGGCTGTTTGTTCGTTCGTTTATTTGTCTTATCAACGTTCTTCGTTTTGACCTATTTGAAGTAAGGACCAGCTCTGATATTAAGCAATCCGTGCTTAATAGTTCTTTAGTAGCTATTCTACGTTTTTCCATAAACGGAATTTTTTCTTCACCTAATTTTAATATTTTCTTATCAAAATCAATTTGCGCGTTCGTTAACACGTCCCTTCCTGTTGTTGTTGATTAGTAAAGCGTTTACTGTTTGCTTATGTGATTTCGACACTAGTTCAAATTTTACTTCACCATTTACTTCGGAACGTCCGTTTATGCCTTTAATAGTTACGTTTGATTTTATTATGTCCTCGTGACTCGCCTTGTAATTAAAATTACGACTGTTTAAAATCGTTCTCTCGCTCCCTGAATCTATTAAAGCTTCCCAATCAAATTCTTTACTATGTAAAATTATCGTTGGCTTAGAAGTCCCTTTTATCGTATAATGACAGTCCATCAATCCGCTTAATTCATCTTTATTTTTTACTAATTGGACTGTTATATATGTTTCGCTCGTTTTTTTATCCTCAACGCTTAACTCTTCTTCTTATAATAAATCGAACTTATTTTTACATTCACAACTTGTGTTGAGTGACGATTTACTTTTACCATTGAATTTAACGTGCACTGGATCTAATTTATTCATGTTCAATTCACATTCGTACACGGAGCTACCGACCGTTTTCCCGTGAGACCTATCTTGTTTTTTACTTCTGTTTGTATTTACATATTTTGCGAAAATCCTTGCCCTGTCCATTAAAAGGTTGTTGAGCACGACATTCTCTACCTATATGTCCTATTTTGTTGCAACGGTAGCACTTAATTGTACCACTGCTGCTGTGAGGGGTAGGGGTAGGGTGGGGGTTATTAGTGTTGTGTACATATGCTCTGCCTGTGTGATTGTATTTGAATCTGCTTCTGCGTGCATACCTACCTGCTGTTCCTGTTCCTCTGTTTCTTATATCATAAGTGTAATATGCTTCTGTATCTTCTAGCATATCCTCGTGAAAATTGCCTTGATTCTCACCCTCGGGTTTTTCTATCAAAAAAGTTTCTGTGTCATTGAAATTCTTCTTTGGTATTAGAATTTTTTTATCATGTGGCAAAGATCTTATTTTCTTCGTTGTAGCAGACAGTAAATTAGCTGTTGTCTTAAAAGGACCTTCTACGACTCCTTTGATGATACTGGGGTTGATCTGTGGACCCAATATCATTAAATACATTGATGTATTCATAAGATCTTTTGCGTGATTTTTTAATTTGCGTGTGAATGATTCATCGCTTTCAGTTGCTGTCCTTATTGGAAATTGGGCGTTCATTGTGTCGTCATTTAATATAAAATCCGTGACTTCGCCTATTTTTTCTAATGTACTTAATATGTCACTGGCAGCTGTAGTTTCATCCTTCAATTTATTAGTGTATAATTCATGACATACACTGTAGATATCCTTGCTGTCTTTCTGCACATATATGTCTTCTAGTACCGTGCATATCTCTTGTATATGTGCTATCTTTAAATGTTTTACCGTTAACAACGTTATTAACAGTAATTTGAAAATCTCCTAGCTTGCAATCAGCGCTCCTGAAAAGGATCTTCTTTTTTTCTACGTCATCTTTATCCCCTAAGCTGGATATATGATTATTTAATAGGCTGAGATGTTGTCTGAACGTGTTCTTCTCCTCGAAAGCTGGATCTTCTGGCCTTCTTCTTCCCCTGAATATCGGCAATGAATCAGAATTAATGATTGTCGTACTTCTGCTTTTAATTATCTCTTGGAGTTGAGCTTGTGTTAATTCAACCGACATTTTGGAGGGTGTTTTGGGGGGTGTTTTGGGTGGTGTTTTGGGTGGTGTCTTGGGGGGTGTTTTGGGGGGTGTCTTGTTCTGTTTAGTTTTCTGTATTCTGGGTTTGGTTCGTCTTCCAGATCTAAGTTCTACAGCCTCAGCATTAATCGCTTCATCCTCTGAGGTTGGCATGTGTTTCCTATCCTAATGAAGTGTTATTGTGTACTTAAACAAGTGTAGTGCATGTGTAATCACAAATTACGAAAAAGGAAGAAAAAATAATAGGCTATCCAAAAAAAAAATTATCCGTCAAACATTAAAAAATAATCAATAAATAATAAATGAAATATAATTAAATATAGAGCAATATTTGTTAAATCAATAAATATAAAATATTTATACCTGTCAATTAATAACGACACTCAGCAATTCAGAGCTAAAAGAAATGCATGCACACATACATCTATAATTATAACTGCTGCAGTAATGATTAATTACCTTCTGCTTATTGCTTATTCATCAACACAATTCTTGACTAAACAGAACAGATTTATTCACCACTGACTAAGGTCTAACACTTAGATCTTACTCTGATCGCTTCAGAAATGAGACTGAAAATGCAAGGATGACATTAGATTTATATGTTATACTCAACTTTCGGTTCCATGTACAGTGGGTCCCGCTTATCAGGTTTTGTCGTTGATTTTTGCTCTGATGTTAACTGTTATGATGTTAACTGAATATTCACTGAACGTTGTGCACTGACTGTTAAGTGTTCACTGATCGTTGTGCATTGAATGTCATGCACTGTATGTTAACTGAATGTTCACTGAATGTTAACTTTTCACTGAATGTTGAATGTTCACTGAATGTTAAATATTCACTGAATGTTGAATGTTCACTGAATGTTAAAAATTCACTGAATGTTGCAGTTTGAATAAATACTTTTCAGATGTAGTATTTAAACAAATTAGACTCTCAATTTCTGGTTGATTTACGGCTTTTTTGCATGTTGTTTATAATCGAATGTTTTCCATCATCATTCGCCAACGTGCAACGCTTTACCCATTAGTGTCGCTTCCTCCCTCCGTGTTTTCCAGGCTTTTCCTAAATTTTCCAGAAATTTCCAGAATTACCAGAATTTTTTTTTTCAGACTGGTCAGTCTTGTTGATTGTCTCTGCTCATTCAAATTTCAAATTAGGCCATCTGTACTCTCCTTATCCTTCCGATAATTTTCGAGATGCCGTTTGCTTGACCTTGAGTTGAATTATCTTTATACTTTATCACAAAAACTGAACACCTTAATTGGATCGTACCTTCATATAGGGTCGCAAAACCCGGTCTTGCTGTAATCAAACACTCTCCAATCAGATGGTTAACTTAGTTTTTGGTAAATTACAAAGCTTTCAATCTTTTACTTTAGTAATTGAATTTCCGCACATTAAATTCGAATTACTTAATCACGCACCATACTGGCCACCAATGTGACGTTATCGGTTTACTTCCTTATAACGTTCCTGTGTATGGGCTCTAAGTGATAGGATCCTACTCTAATTAGTATTTTCAGATTCCTTTCTCTTTATATATCTCTTTCTACTAAATACTCATGGTACCATGCCCTAGAACCACCTTGCCACTATGGTTCCAACCTCAGGCCTCTGGTCCAAGCTTAACTGTATTTAAGGGTAATAATGGTAAAGTAATTAACACTCAAAGAGAATATATTCATTGGTCAAGCAAGGGGTAATACAAAGAATGTCTCCACTAGAGCGCTCGCAAGTTAAGGTCTCAATAACTACGAACAGGAGATAAGGTGTGTAGCTCACGAGAGCGAATCGGTAACTGACTTGACTGTCACTTACTTACAATCATATAGGTTCGTGATGATAGTAATGCATACACAATTGCTGTGTTTACATTACCACATTATAATAAATATAATATTTTTTTCAATTGAATCATCAATTTAAGAAATTAGTATCAAAATAGTATTGCAATTATTACTCCTTGAGAAATTTACACTAGAATAACTGTCGCGTGACAAAAATAGTGTCTTTTTTTCTATTACGAGTTTTTTTCCAATACAGTTTCAAAAATGTCTTGGTCAAATACGAGGTTTGTCTACTACTAGATTGGTGGAATAGGATGGTTTGATGTACTCGGGAATTGGGTGTTGCTATTGTTCATGTTAAAATAAATAGATCTATCAGAAATTTCTAAAGATCACATTTGTTCATAGCCTATATAAACATCCACTTTCTGTGTACTCTGAGTGTCAAATATTGCGATGTTCACCTTTTTGTGAACATTATTTCATTCTACGATTAAAATTCCCGTCGATAATTTTTTACTTAATCAGAAAAACTCATTGGGTGATCGTGATAGTTACCTTTGCAGAATGCGGGAAGGTCATATTTTCATCGGAATTTATTTATTAATTTATCTATATATTCGTTTATTCATTTATTCATTTATTCATTTATTAATTTATCTATATATTCGTTTATTCATTTATTCATTTATTCATTTATTCATTTATTCATTTATTCATTTATTCATTTATTCATTTATTCATTTATTCATTTATTCATTTATTCATTTATTCATTTATTCATTTATTCATTTATTCATTTATTCATTTATTCATTTATTCATTTATTCATTTATTCATTTATTCATTTATTCATTTATTCATTTATTCATTTATTCATTTATTCATTTATTCATTTATTCATTTATTCATTTATTCATTTATTCATTTATCATCTTGTTATTCGCTTAACTGAAAAAGTGTTCGACCAAATTGCCTGAAATTTGATGAAACGATTGGTCCATGTCCAGTGACCTGCTGCTAGAATTTTGGGAGCGACCCGGTCAAAGGTCAAGGTCATGGTAATTTATAACTAAAAAGTATTAAACCATATTGCATGAAACTTGGCTGGGCGATTGGTTAATATACAGGAATCATTTTGTTATATTTTGGAAGCGATCGGGTCAAAGGTCAAAGATCAAGGTCAAGGCCATTGTAACTCAAAAAGTATTCAACCAAATTGTCTGAAATTTGATGGTACAATTGGTCAATGACCAGGAACGATCTGGTAGAGTTTTGGAAGTGATCCGGTCAAAGGTCAAGGTCATTTATAATTCAATAACTCAAAAAGTATTGTACCATATTGCATGAAACTTGGGACGATTTTTTATTATCCAGTTAGCAGTTTATTAAATTTTGGGAGAGAACGGGTCAATGCAGAGGCGAAGGTATGCGCTCTACCGAGTGCACATAATCTAGTTTAACATACAATTATGCTCTTTTTACAGTATTCTCAGACGGTACTCCATATGCTTCAATCGGTTTGAACACGAGTGACAGTGGACAGAATTTTGTGTGGGCTACAGGAGTAGATATGCCTAATGTACATGAGAGTTGGAATAGAGGCGTGAATCCAGAGAAAGATACAATGTATTGTTTTTACATCAATGGGACTGAAGGAGTAGATTCATGGACATGTACTCACGAAGATCTGTTCTGTTGTATGGTTCTATACTATGCAGACTGAATGAGATAGTTTGGATCATTGAAAACTAATTGGATCATTGAAAACTAATTGGATCATTGAAAAATAATTGGATCATTGAAAAATAATTGGATCATTGAAAAATAATTGGATCATTGAAAAATAATTGGATCATTGAAAAATAATTGGATCATTGATAAAAAATTAAACAATAGCCGGAAAATTTAGTGTTAAATGAAATTCTAAGTATCTTAACTATTTAACTGCCTGTTAATTATTATTTTTGATATAAAAGCTATAATTATTACGTTAGTTTTAATAGTTAACACTTTTTTTATAATGAGCATTAGTGTTAATTATTGTTATTATTATTAATATAAGTGACAATAATTTACGAGTGTGTTAATTATTTATCTAAGAGTTAATATATATTATTATTAACTTGAAGAGTACCGATGAAATAGAAAGTAGGCTGGCTATTTGTGTTTCAAGTATTAGATTTTTTCATGGTTTCCCTTTTAGGTTGTTTTCAATTGCACAGTTTGGTTTAATTGGAATTGTTTAATAAATCTGTTTTTGCACAATTTTGTTTCTGTTAGAACCTTAAAAAAAGCAATCCTCTATAGTTAACTTCGATTAGTTCACTATAGAGTTTTATACAGAAAAAGGTTATATATGTAACGGGAAAATTGAACTAGCCTAACTTTTATAATACAAGGATATGAAAAATTAATAAATTGTATCTTTACTTAATACAGAAATTATTCATAGAATTGGATTTAATAATTATGGAGTATACATATAAATGGATATGTTCCATGCGGTCATTGAGGCAGACGAGTGAGCACCTGGGCAAGCGGGAAGAAACCACACCGCATTTCACCAGTTTTGTTACCCGAGAGATACAACACATAGTAAATGAAATGGGAAAAAATAATATAGATTAAAGCACAAGGATGGAAATTTAACGCAGATTTGTTTTACTACTATCGAAAATAAATTAGAAAAAGGTAATTTTATTCTTTATGAAAAAATAGTCTTTAATCAAAGAGTTATCTTTATAAAAATATTTAGAAAGTGATCTCAATTACACAAGGAACATAAATATAAAATATAGGGTCCATTTCCTAATTCAGTTAGCTCAAAGTATAGGCAAAATTAAATTCACATTGAAGCCGACAGATCAGGTAGACCCAAATAATATACTGTTCGTAATACACCCAAGAAGAGTTATAAATGAATAGTTAGTTATAGTTATAATTAAAGTGATTATATCTAGCAGAGATTTCTGGATATTTAAAGTTATGTAAATTTTATTGGGGAAAGAGTGAAATTTGGGTTAAGGATTTAACAACACTAAACAAGACCATACGAGGTTTGTATTCACATACCCATATTTAGTGGACCATATGAGCAAGAACAGGGAGCCGCCATCCGTCAATCAGTGCGTAGTCGCTACATCTTAGCCCTTATCGCAGGAATCAGTTATTTCCATGATACTGAAGTAGGAAGTTTTTAGGGCGATAATCATAATCCACAATACTGGAGACAAAACATGTTTAGTGGCTAGAAAGGCAGTTTGGTTGATGGTTTAGAAAGGCAGTTTGGTAGATGGTTTAGAAAGGCAGTTTGGTAGACGAGTATATTGATCCAGTAGTTGAATAGCTTCGTGGTTCAGTTTATAGGTGGATAATTGTACCAGTAGATAAGTTATAACTGCATCAGTGGATATGTAGATCATGTAGTAGTTCACTTTGCAAATCATGATCTCGATTTGCAATACCAAATTCTCCTGTGAAAGCTCTGCTACATGGATCACCTGCTGAGGATCTCAGAGAAAACATTATTCCAGTGGTGAGGATTTTCCTGGCAGTGACACAAACCAAGGTCTTATAAGAATTTAGTGGGGTTTTTTTAATAGATTTCACTGTAATTATATTATATTTGACAATTTTAATTCACTATGGAGGATTTATAATATGACCTTTTCATGGCATACTATACCTTTTTTGAAATAAATTCATTACACAGGGTATTTCATCTTTCAGGACTCTAAAGGACCGTTTACAATAGGGGAGAACCGGGAGCATTCGGACAGTTTTTGTTGAAAACTGAATAATTCGTAAACTAATTCGAATTTTACTAATTATTAACAATCGATCTGATTATAACAATCGATCTAATTATAACAATCGACCTAATTAATTTACTGATCTATTGTTAATACGCAGAAGTATTTTAATCTTTATAAAGATTATAATCTTTAACAAGATTATAAACTTTATAATCCTGTACTACTCTTCAATAGCTAATCAAGGAAGAGGTGTTAGGAAATTCCAACTCATATTTATGGTTATGTTATTCAGTCCCAAACTCATGTGAGAACACTCACATCGACTCATATTTATGACTATGTTATTCAGACCCAAACTCATGTAAACTCATGCAAGAACACGAATTCAATTATATTATTAACTTTGATGTCGCCGTTCTTAACTCTTTGATAAAGCCGAACTTACCACCCAAGACCTGGGAAAACTGTGGGCGCATTTGGCCTTCAACCTCCCTATAAAACCCAATTGAGAATCATTTCATTTGTTCAGTTCAAACCCTTCATCGTCACTCCTTGACGTGTTCCCCGGTACACCGTGTGTCTAACATAAAGTGTTCGAGCTCTATCGATCTAGAACTCTTGATCAAGTTAACTCTTGAATAACATTCCATAATAGTGACTGAGTGAATTAAGTGCCGATAGACTTATTTTTATCAAGCTTACTAACACTGTTCAAGGAAGAAATAAACACAAGTTAATTAATCGATATTTTACTCAAACTTTATACAGTGTAAACCAATTGATTTATTATATTAGATTGTGTTACCGTGTTTTTCATTTACCCCACTTAATTGTAATTATTGAATTATAAAGGCAATTGTTATTTATTTTGATCAACTGACCTACGAAGACTAAGAACCTGCAAATTAACTAAGAAGTCTTTTTCGTCTTTGAGGAAAATAAAACAAAGACTAGAATTAGAGAAAAGAAAGTTAATAATGGCATCTTCGACGGGATCAAAAATTAACAAAAAGCAGCTTTTATTATAATCAATAATCAATTACAGTGGGAAACACAAGTAACAATTAAAAAGTGAAGTGTTCGATAAGGGTAGAATATTGTTCCCCGTATGAAAGTTTCCGTATGAAACACTAATGCGGTTATAGTGTGGTTATTTAGAATATCACGTGACATGTGAAAAGTATTCTAATAACTAATAACATTTCCAAGAAATACCGATGTAAAGTATTTCAGTGTTATACCAGTGTGAAAAATAACACTAGGGTTAAAGTGCTACAACCACTCCTTGTGCTGAAGAAGAAGGAGGCAGCGTAAAAATTCATTAGCTACGCTAGTTAACGCGCTGTTACCTGCGTACTATCAGCTCTTCGGGTACTAGTGGCAAGAAAAACTGGTACGGCGACAAAGCTACTTTTGTCGTGATAAACTCACTCTTAAATAAAAAACGAATTAAAGTAAATTAAATCGTCTCATCACTTTCGGAGTAAGTGACTGAAATTACTTTAACTGAGTGACGAGTTATTTTCTTCTTCATCAAATAAAGTTGGGAGCCCTACTTCATATACTGAATAATAGTATAATAACAGCGCATCGCAGCGGATCCAAAGCTGAGAAGAAGACAAGAAATAGTCTACAGCTGTTGACCACAACAGGACACTCAGAGAAAAGGGGTCAACAAAGAGAAAACAGAGGTTCTTCAGAAGTTCAGCAGTCAACAAATATAGTATTCAGTAATAAGACTCACCTCATCAAGTTAAGTTGAACGTTCTATAACTGTTGTTAAATGCAATTGTTAGAAGCAAGAATGAGTAAGTTATGTGGGAATTAAATAATTAATTCAAAATAACGAAAAATATTGTTGATTGCTAATTAATATTAGGGGGAATCCTTCATCACTATTGAGTTTTGAATTTTGTGAACATTTACGATTGAGAAATAATTATATTATATTTTCTTGTGTGCCTAAATAATGTTTACATAATAATTACATTATATACATATGTGTATGTGCTTGTAAATTAATAATTTCTTATTATATTATTTTTTTTGTGTCCAATAATTTTGATAATAATTATACACAGGTACAACCTTGTGCATGTTCATTGATTAGAAATTTTATTTGATTTTTTTTTATTATTATTGCAAGTTATATTTTTTTTGTCCTTTGCCTAACCATTTTTTTTCCTATATTGTGTATTGGGTGGCGCTCAATATTTTTATATTCTTTTATATTTTATTGTAAAAATATTACAGAATAATCAAAGGAAAGGATAAAAATTTCCTGAAAGTGAAAATAATCAAAGGAAAGGATAAAAATAAAAATTTCCTGAAAGGGAAAATAATCAAAGGAAAGGATGAAAATAAAAATTTCCTGAAAGGGAAAATAATCAAAGGAAAGGATAAAAATAAAAATTTCCTGAAAGGGAAAATAATCAAAGGAAAGGATAAAAATAAAAAATTTCCTGAAAGGGAAAATAATCAAAGGAAAGGATAAAAATAAGATTTCTTCCTGAACGGAAAATAATAAAAGGAAAATAGTTTCCAATTATTGCAAAGATGGCTAACAACAATTTGATTGTGTTAAATGACCTACCTAAATTCAAGGGTGCGCCATTACCACACGAAAAAGATGCATTTGTGCCAGGTCCTAACGTTCGGACATTTTTCCGTACGTTAGATAACTACTTCCTGCAAAACGACATCACAGATGGTGGCGTAAAATTCCGGATACTATATGCCCAAGTAAGCAAACAAAGCGGAAACGCTTTGAGTTTGATAGACCTCTATGCTGGACGCGAAGAGTACAGCTATGAGCGTGTAGAACGCGAATTCCTCAAGATGTATCAAAATCATCAAAGAGAGGACACTCAACATGCAGCAAAAATATTGGGGACCAGTGACATGCACAGGCCAAACTTCTTTACTGGCATGACGTCGTTAGAAGCATCGACAAGAGCATATGTGGAAAGTTTCCTCTCAACAGAAGGGATGAAAAAAATCAACATAAGCCCTGAAACGGTAGTTCCACTCCCTAGCGGCGAAGAAGAAGATGAGGAGGAAGTACTAAAGTTGCCACTAATGGGGTTATTTCAAAACCTCATAATGAAGTTTATACTTGGTAATCAGTTACCGACAAAAATGTACGAAAAAATCACTAACATATGTGCCGACTGCTCCAGTACAGAGCTAATGTCGGAAGTTGTGAATTTATACGAAAAAGAAACGCTAATGAAGGCAAAAAAGAAAAAGGAGAACATCACAACACAGCAAGATGTTCTCTACCAGGTAACCACTACTTCCCATGATAAGAAAAGAGAACAAGGCCAAGGGGCAGCAAGGACCTGCTTCAAGTGTAACGAAGCCGGGCATTTTGCCCGAGAGTGCAGGAAAAAGATTTCCTGCAAGTATTGTAAAAAACTCAGTCATTCGGCGCAGTATTGCAAAATAAGGATAGCTAAAAAAATCCCCTATTGCCTTAACTGCCGTAGAATTGGCCATGAAAATAAAGATTGTCGTAAGGGTAAGTTTGAGCAAGGAGCCAAACAAGAGAGGAAAATAGCTGGATCAAACAGCTATAGACCTAGAGATACTCTCACAAGGAATGGTGACAGGGTTAATGTCCTAGAGGATGAAAATTACGAAAACCCTGATCACGAATGTGAGGAATCGGATCAGTCAGAATGACTAGGAAGTATACAGGAACCAAACAAAACGTTGGTAAATCCACACGTAGAGATAGTAATAGGACAATCCAAATATAAGGGATTAGTTGACACTGGAGCGTCAATTAGTCTGATGTCAGAACGAATACTGACGGATAAACACATGGTTAGAATTTATAAAAAGGAGGTAAGAGATGCTACCAACAACGTTATCCCTATTGTGGGAGAAACTACAGTGGAAATTGTGAATCCACGAGGTAAGTTTCATGAAAATGTACTGATATTTAGCAATACCAGTGCGTTGCGAATGGATATTCTGCTTGGAATGAATATATTGAGGAGAGCTCATATAAACTTACCAAAAGGTAAGATAAGTTTCATGGAAAATGAAACAGAAAACTGTAAGGTCTCAAAAGGAATGGACCAGTTGAAAATGATTATAATAAACGAAAACCTTCATAATTATCCCAAGTGTACGAATGGGAATAAACAGAAGGAAATAAATGTGGATAAAATAGTCACAAAGGAATGTGAAGATGAAGGACACTTCAACTTACACATAATAGAGGACATTGAGGTCCAAAGAAATGCAATTAACGTGTGCAATATGAAAATTGCAGGGGCACAAGATGGTGAAGATATATTAATCCATAGCTCACAACTAAAGGAAAAATTATTAATTCCCAATACACTTGCACGAGTATGCAAGGGGAGAATAACCATTAATTGCATGAATATAAGTGACGATAACATTGTATTGACCCAGGGAACAAAGATTTCCACTGGAAGTGTATTTAATGAACAAAGGATAAATGCCGTAACGTTAGCCAACAAAGAAGACCCAAGGGAAAAACTAAGAGAAGAGGAACTTGAACCCTTGGAAGAAAAGGATATAATATGTGAAGATGACAGCATGAAGGATAAGATACTAGATCTCCTGAAAAAGTACAGACAGGTAGATTGGAAAAAGGGTGAAAAGTTAGGAGTTTTTACAGGTGACACTTTGGATATAGACTTGAAGGATGACGTGGTGGTCAACCGGAGTCCTTATCCCATACCGCACTCCAAACAAGGTCAGTTAAATGAGGTAATTAAGGATATGTTAAATACAGGTGTTATCGCTAAATCAAAGAGTGTATTTAACGCACCTTTGCTTATAGTAAACAAAAATAATAATGAAATTAGGCCTTGCATTGACTATCGCGCTCTCAACCAGGTCATGAAACCTGTAACATATCCTATCCCAAGGATAAACGACTTATTAAAGTCATTAGATGAAATCAAATATATTTCAAAAATAGATCTTGCATCGGCCTTTCATCAATGCTTAATAACACCAAGTGATCGACACAAAACGGCTTTCACTGTAAATTCAACTCGATATGAGTTTAACCGAGTGCCTTTTGGGCTCCAAAGTAGTCCAGCTTTTTTCAGTCGAGTTATCAATTCAGTTTTGTACGATTTACTTGGATGTAATGTACTTGCTTATATGGATGATATTATCGTATATTCAAAAGATAAAGAAACTCATTTAGAAAGGATTGAGGCAGTATTGCAGAAATTGTCTGTAGCCAACCTCAAGATAAAATTGACTAAATGCAAATTTTTTGCAAAAGAAATCAAATTCTTGGGCTATAAAGTCAGCTCCGATGGGTTAACAATGGACGAGTCTAGAATCGAATCATTAAACGCAATGCCATACCCAACTTCTAAGAAGGAAGTTCAAGCTTTCTTAGGAGCTTGTAACTACTTTAGAACCTTTGTGAGAGGTTTCGCCCTTCAGGCAGAACCATTGTACCTTTTACTACGGAAGGGGGTAAAATTTAAATGGGGTAAAGAACAAAGTGAAGCAGTAGATAAACTTAAAGAAATGCTCACTACTAGTCCGGTTTTGAAAATCCCGGACTACTCTAAACCGTTCCATTTGTATTGTGATGCAAGCCTATCGGGGATAGCTTCATGCCTTATGCAAGAATACGATAATATCCTCCACCCCATATCTTATATCTCGAAAAGCTTAAATCCGGCTCAGAGGAACTATAGCGCAACTAAGCGCGAGTTCCTAGCATTGATTTTTGCTTTAGAGACATATAGAAATATCATACTCAGCTATCCAGTGTCAGTATATACTGACCACATGCCTCTTCTTGGTATTCTGAAAAAGAATACCAAGGATAGTTGCATAAATAGATGGTCTATGTTAGCTCAGGAGTATGCCATTCAACTCTTCTACTTGCCAGGTAAGTCAAATTTATTTGCAGACTCCCTCTCTAGGTTATCTAAAGTCGAGGAAAACTGTACTGACGTAACGGAGGAACTGGAAGAAAAATTGGTGAGTAGAATAAATAAGATAGAACAGACACAGGAGAACCCGGAATTAACCGAAGGGTTATCATCGCTACTTCCGGTGAAAACTCCATTCATTGAGGAAGAACTGAAGAATCACCAGGAAAAGGACGAAGGTTGCATAGAAATCAAGAGAAAGATATTAATTATCCAACCAACGTGAAAAAACCATTGCTTTAGCAAGTTTTAAAATTCTAAAGGACTTAATTTTTGTGGTAAGAAATATCACAAGGCAGAAACAGAATGAAGTGCACATAGTTCCTTATGTACCAGACAGTTTAATGCCAAAAGCATTTAAAACGGTACATACCGAAACAACGGCTGGTCATAGAGATATCGAACAATCTTTGAAGATTTTCGTTCGAAACTTCTACAACCGAAACGAAAGCAAGATACTGAGAGAACTTTGTGATAATTGCGAGCTTTGTATCAAGGCTAAAGGGATTGCTAAACCTATTCCCATCGGAAAATATCCGATACCAATTAAACCATTTCAAACTCTCAGTTCAGATTTATTGGGACCGTTACCTATCACGGAACAAGGGAATCGTTATATCATGGTGGTGAGAGACTACACTACCAGATACACTGTGATATTACCATTGCCTAATAAAGAAGCCGAATCCATTATAGAAGGATTCAGACAGGTAATATCTAATTATGGATCACCAAAGGTAATTCTAACCGACAATGCACAGGAGTAGAAATCCACTAAACTCGGCACCTTCTGCGATTTCTACAACATCGAAAAGCTCGAAGTTGCACCATACCATCCAGCAAGCCAAGGACTGTCAGAAAGGATTAACCGGGAGGTTAACAAAATGTTAAGGATCTATACCAACTCACTGGCCATGACGGATTGGGATTATCTTCTACCAGTAATAATGTTGACTATAAATAACTCATGGAATACGAGCATAAACGAATCACCATTTTACAGCTTATTTGGTTATGATAGTCCAACGATCACATTATCCCAACCAAGAATGAATTACAGTGAACTAGAAAGGGACGTCAGGCTTAGACGAGTAGCGCAAATCCGGAAGCATTGTCGGGAACACATCCTAAAAATCCAAGATAAGTATACGGACAGGACTAATTACAGAAGAAAGGACAAACAGGTGACATTTATGCAAAATTACCGAAACATATTCCTAAGAACAAATTAGATTTGCCAGTGTCTGGGCCATTCATTGTTCTCCAACAAAAAGGAAACAAGATCACACTCCAGGAGGCAAACTCTGATGTAAAATACGAGGTGCATCCTGATACCCTTATCACGAAGGAATATTCTTCCCCTGATAATTCTGTAATTGAATCTAATTCTCAAACTAAGGGCAACTTGAAGGAATCAAATTTTCCAGAACCAGAATCACTAGTAGAAAAACCTAATACACAGTTACAGGAAACAAAAGGGTCCTTATAATCTAAGACCAAGAAATTAAAGAGTAAACCTTACTCTTTGTTTCAGTAACGATATGTAATAGTATATTTACATTAAAAATGTATTCTGATATGTTTAGATTGTTTAAAAATTATACTCTTGTAATCCTTATAATTATATCAAGGATTAAAAATAAACTATAAAATATGTATCCACTAATTATAAGTTAATGTAAGATTTTAAATGGTTAGTTTGTAACTCAAAACTGTATTACAGAGACTGAGGGTTGGAGACTACCACTAGCCTTGCTACTTGTAGTAGCAGTTGTCCAAAATGTAACCTCACAGTCAGAGACTTCCACGGAGAGAGCCTCACCTATGACGATATCTCCCTGGAGAGGAAGGACCATGATTAGTGGTGCGTACTTAGTCAGTAGAGTAAAGCTAACATTCATTTCAAATATTTGTAACCAAGTCAGAGATAATCTAGACGTCTCTGCAAGGTCCATAAGACAAATAATTCTCTCTGATATTTTAAACACCTTTAAGGACGACATAGGATGCACCAGAAGAATAGGATTTTTATGCTTGAAAATAGAGTCTATAAATTCAGACATATACAAAATGTTGAACAACACTCAACTTTGTGAAAACAACACTTTAGAAGAGATAGGAGAAAAATACTTTAACTTAAAGGATAGGTTAGACGAAGTATGGGAGGAAATAAAATCCTCAAATCAGAATACGAACACCATGATCACCCAATCATTCATTGCCCAACGACCTAACGTAGCAAGACTACCACCCCAAACTTCCATATTTTTAGGTGCAGGAATAGCTTTAGTTACAGGTTTGGTAACTGGAGGAGTTGTAGGATCATTATTTGGAAATGATAATTCAGCCGAAATCGACCAATTAAATAAAGATATCCACAGAGTCAACAAAAAAGTGCTCTTGACGAACCAGAGAGTAGATGTATTAGCCAAAAATGTATCAAACACTATTAGAGAATTCAAGGTTCTATTGAGTAACATGCAGACGCTTAATGAAGGTACAGAACAAAGACAGATGATAGTTTGGCAATTATCTCAGCTAAAATTAGCAGCTACTAATGCTTTACTGTTATTAAAATCAATCGAAAACACCCTCACTCTATTGAGAGGTTCACTATTAAATTCTGAACTATTAGACATAAAGACTTTTCAGGAAGTACTTAAGGAAGGAAAAGCACATTTTCCTCAGTTAGGATTTCCAATTGATAAAGTATCTAGGGAAACAATAGGTGATATTATCCCATTAATTGAAATAAAAAAGGTAGGAGTAAATCATTACATTATGATCATTCCATTAGTCCATATAAATACTTATGACACGTTTCAAATTATTCCTTTACCAATCAGACTTCAACAAAGCGAGATCATGATAGCAGATTTGGAGAATGACATTTTGTTGTATGACGGATCCACATACATAGTGACTCAGAAGGAAAATTTAAGGACTGTAGATGAAAACTATTTATTGATAAAAAATCAGCCTATATGGCAAGAAACAGAATCTTCCTGTCAAATTGAAGCTTTTAGGGAAAATACGACAGAGATAATTAAATTATGCAATTTCCGGAGGCTAGGAATATCTCATGGAATATTCTTGACATAGATTAATCTACACGACCGTTAGTAGGAACATAGAACCAGACTGTCCTACTGGAAAGATTAGACAACAGATAACAGGATTACACATAGTACCAAATACTTGTGACATCAAAACTGCAGGAGTAGCATGGCCTGCAAAATTAGAAAAGGAAATACAATTGGAAGACTTATTAGTAGAAAATAATCAAACCAGTGTTTTCGACATTACCTCATTACCCATTTTTGACGTAAACACAACGAATCCACTCCATAAGACCATTAAAAATCAATTAGAGAAGTTACCCATTAATGAATCATTAACTTTCACTTTTGAAGATTTTAATTTATCAACAGACGAAGTACAAATTTACTCAACGATGGCTTACGGAATAATTTTGATTATAGTAATTATTAACTCAATTTTAATAGGTGTGATATATTGGAAGAAATTCAAGAAAAGTGACGATACAACAGACAATGTAGAATTAGGACGACGATCTAAGTTCTTGGATAGATTTCAGTTCCCCAGAGACTCTTTGAACCTTAATAGTTTCAGAAGAATCCGAAATAAATTGCACAAATTTCAAGACCGAAGCAGACCAAGCTCACGACAAAGTTCCATTAGATCTAGTTTGAATGATAAAATTAGAAAGAGATCTAAATCAGTAAGAAAAGCGATTAGAAATTCTTCACTAACTAGGAAAAGGAATGACTTATCAATTGACTCTCGTAAATTTGTGAATACAGGAACTAACACTAATATTATGTATCCAAATTTGTCATCCGTTCCAACCACACCAACGGTGCAAGAAAGAAAAAATAGAATACATTTAAAGGCATACAAATAATTTTCGAAATTCGATGTTGTCTAGGAGATGTTTAAATTACAGAGATTTTGCTATTTATTATTTTGAATAATTAAATGAAGAAAAAAAAATACGCACCACCAACATGTAAATTCCAGTCTCAATGACTAAAAAATTAAGAGGAATTTTACTTTAAGTTATAAAATCTATAAATAGTAATCCGATTGTAATAGCTACATAATGTTTTTATTGTTTCATAATATTAATCAATTATTTTGTGAACGTTTTCCATGAGGGCCGCTGAGTCAACACAACTTCAATCCGAGACTCACGTCTATCCACCTTGCCCTCATATCACTGACCTAAGCCGACAGTAACCGAGATGGCCAGAGACGTCAACAGTTCCCTCTCAAGGTTGGGAACCCACCACGAGACCACTGACGAGGTTGAGAACCTTGTATGAGACGTTCCCATGAGACGATTAGGCCAATACCAATGTGGCCACTGACAAGGTTGAGAACCTTGTATGAGACGTTCCCATGAGACGATCGTGAAACGATTGGGCCAATACAACTGGGTCAACACAAGATTAATTGAAAACCACTAATTAATAATTAGTACACTTTATTAAAATTATTCAATTTTATCAATTATAAATTTACAGTTATAATGGAAACAATAGGTAGTTAATAAATAGCTATAAACTATTTAGAATTATAACGCAGTAAAATATTAAATGATCTTCAACTTTTTGAAAAAAGAAAGGAATAAAATTTAATAGCGATTTATAATTGAATCATATGAATTAAGTAGAACAATAAATTTATGTTTTCAACGACTAGACATTCACTTGGAAACTAATTTCATTTAAGTGTTTAAGAAATGAAAACATAAACATTTGATTTTAGAATTAGAATGTTTTATTATTTTAAATTTAAGTTTTCAATGACTAAACATTCACTTGGAAACCATTTCCATTTAAGTGTTTAAGAAATGAAAACATAAACATTTGATTTTAGAATTAGAATGTTTTATTATTTTAAATTTAAGTTTTCAATGACTAAACATTCACTTGGAAACCATTTCCATTTAAGTGTTTAAGAAAGGGAAATAGAAATCTTTATTTTTGGTTTTTACTTCAAAATATTTTAAAATAAATTATTAACAATTATGAGTTTGATGCTTAGGATTATTCGATTTGAACTCTGGAACTAAATATTTAATTTGAGATTTAATGTTTTGAATTTTAGGATTGTATGAAATAGGAACGAAAGTTCCAATTTATAGAATCATAAAGTAAGATTACAATTATATTTTAAATATAATATTCTTCTATAATGTTTAAACTGTATTTTAGTTTTAATGGGATTATTTTCGATGTAATTTTCTGAATATGAATAGGATAACTTAGAGATATTAACTGAACTCTAAGTTAAATTAAGATTGTAAACCAAGGTAGGATACATGATTGGAATTGTCACCATACTTTTTGAACATTCAAATTCTATGATGAGAATACTAATCAACTAGCAAATCAAATACTAAAACTAAAAATTCTGAATCTATAAAACAATTAATGAATTAATAGTTTATTTTCTTTTGTTTTCATAGAATAATTTGTGTTTCGAACTTTGAAAAATTTTAAGAAATTCTTAGGATATTTTCAAATAAGGTTAGATTGTAGGGGTTTAGTAATGGTATAACTATATATTCTATATAACTACATATATTCCCTATATTTTAATCTAATCTTAGAATTTGTTTACTAACACTTTATAATTAGGAGATGGCACTTGATGTGAGACTTAGTTGCAATTGACCTGTATTAACGGGGGGAGGGAGTGATATTAACAATCGATCTGATTATAACAATCGATCTAATTATAACAATCGACCTAATTAATTTACTGATCTATTGTTAATACGCAGAAGTATTTTAATCTTTATAAAGATTATAATCTTTAACAAGATTATAAACTTTATAATCCTGTACTACTCTTCAATAGCTAATCAAGGAAGAGGTGTTAGGAAATTCCAACTCATATTTATGGTTATGTTATTCAGTCCCAAACTCATGTGAGAACACTCACATCGACTCATATTTATGACTATGTTATTCAGACCCAAACTCATGTAAACTCATGCAAGAACACGAATTCAATTATATTATTAACTTTGATGTCGCCGTTCTTAACTCTTTGATAAAGCCGAACTTACCACCTAAGACCTGGGAAAACTGTGGGCGCATTTGGCCTTCAACCTCCCTATAAAACCCAATTGAGAATCATTTCATTTGTTCAGTTCAAACCCTTCATCGTCACTCCTTGACGTGTTCCCCGGTACACCGTGTGTCTAACATAAAGTGTTCGAGCTCTATCGATCTAGAACTCTTGATCAAGTTAACTCTTGAATAACATTCCATAATAGTGACTGAGTGAATTAAGTGCCGATAGACTTATTTTTATCAAGCTTACTAACACTGTTCAAGGAAGAAATAAACACAAGTTAATTAATCGATATTTTACTCAAACTTTATACAGTGTAAACCAATTGATTTATTATATTAGATTGTGTTACCGTGTTTTTCATTTACCCCACTTAATTGTAATTGGAGGGTTAAGAGGTAAAGTTGGGTAACTACGATCCTGTCAGAACTAACCATACTTTACCTCGCACGTCTAATCTAATATTTACTGAACGGTAAAGTTGGGTAAGTCCTGGTAGGTTATACACTCATTTCGCGCATTTAGTGAGTGGTAAACTCGAGTGCGGAGTTACCTACCTTTCCCTCAACACCAAATGGTGTGTGCAGTGAAAGGCACACTTGGGTGAGTTTATACACAACTGTGCTTCTAAATAGTATTGTCCTTACGGTGAGAGGTAAAGTCGGGAAAGAACGAACCCAACTATGCATTTTATAGATCTAGTGATCCAAATGAAATAATATTTGATCCAAGATAATATCTATTTTATCCAAGTGAATTGGAATTTGCTCAATGTGAAATTGAATTTGATCTTAATGCAATTGAATTTGATCCATGTGAAATAATACTTGATCCAAGTGAAATAATATTTGATGCAAGTGAAATATTATTTGATGCAAGTGAAATAATATTTGATGCAAATGAAATAATATTTGATGGAAGTGAAATAATATTTGATCCAAGAGAAATAATATTTGATGCAAGTGAAATAATATTTGATGCAAGTGAAATAATATTTGATGCAAGTGAATTATTATTTGATGCAAGTGAAATAATATTTGATACAAGTGAAATAATATTTGATCCAAGTGAGACAATATTTGATGCAAGTGAAATAATATTTGATGCAAGTGAAATAATATTTGATGCAAGTGAAATATTATTTGATGCAAGTGAAATATTATTTGATGCAAGTGAGATAATATTTGATGCAAGTCAAATAATATTTGATGCAAGTCAAATAATATTTGATGCAAGTGAAATAATATTTGATGCAAGTTAAATAATATTTGATGCAAGTGAAATAATATTTGATGCAAGTGAATTATTATTTGATGCAAGTGAAATAATATTTGATGCAAGTGAAATATTATTTGATGCAAGTGAAATATTATTTGATGCAAGTGAAATATTATTTGATGCAAGTGAAATATTATTTGATGCAAGTGAAGTATTATTTGATGCAAGTGAAATAATATTTGATGCAAGTGAAATAATATTTGATGCAAGTGAAATAATATTTGATGCAAGTGAATTATTATTTGATGCAAGTGAAATAATATTTGATCCAAGTGAGACAATATTTGATGCAAGTGAAATAATATTTGATGCAAGTGAAATAATATTTGATGCAAGTGAAATAATATTTGATGCAAGTGAAATAATATTTGATGCAAGTGAAATAATATTTGATGCAAGTGAAATAATATTTGATGCAAGTGAAATATTATTTGATGCAAGTGAGATAATATTTGATGCAAATGAAATAATATTTGATGCAAGTGAAATAATATTTGATGCAAGTGAAATAATATTTGATGCAAGTGAAATAATATTTGATGCAAGTGAAATATTATTTGATGCAAGTGAGATAATATTTGATGCAAGTGAAATAATATTTGATGCAAGTGAAATAATATTTGATGCAAGTGAAATAATATTTGATTCAAGTGAAATAATATTTGATGCAAGTGAAATATTATTTGATGCAAGTGAAATATTATTTGATGCAAGTGAAATATTATTTGATGCAAGTGAAATATTATTTGATGCAAGTGAAGTATTATTTGATGCAAGTGAAATAATATTTGATGCAAGTAACGCTTTTAACATTTAATATATAAAAGATATATTTGTATAATTTATGAGAGATTATGATTGGCCACCATAATCTCTCATTGCTCACCATAATCCTTCATTGCTCATCATAATCTTCCATTGCCCACCATAATCATTCATTGCCCACAATAATCCCTAATTGTCCACCATAATCATTCAATGCCCACAATAATCTTTCATTACCAACCATGATCTTTCATTGCCAACTATAATATTTCATTGCCTACCATAATCTTTCTTTGTCCACTATGTATAATCCTTCATTATCCACCATAATCTTTCATTGCTCACCATAATCTTCCATTGCCCACCATTATCTTTCATTGCCCACCATTATCTTTCATTGCCCACCATAATCATTCATTGCCCACCATAGTTCTTCATTGGCCACCATAATCCTTCATTGCCCACTATTATCCTTCATTACCCACTATAATCATTCATTGCCCACCATAGTTCTTCATTGGCCACTATAATCCCTCATTGCCCACCATAATCCTTCATTGCCCACCATAATATTTTATTGCTCACCATAATCATTCATTTCCAAGCATAATCCTTCATTGCACACCATAATCCTTCATTGCCCACCATAATCTTCCATTTGTCACCATAATCCTTCATTGCCCACTATAATCCTTCATTACCCACCATAATCTTTCATTGTCCACTATAATCTTTCTTTGCCCTCCATAATCTTTCATTGCCACCATGATCTTTCATTGCCCACCATAATCTTTCTTTGCCCTCCATAATCTTTCATTGCCCTCCATAATCTTTCTTTGCCAACCATAATCTTTCATTGCCCACCATAATCTTACATTGCCAACTATAATCTTTCATAGCCAACCATAATCTTCCATTGCCCACATAATCTTCCATTGCCCACCATAATCTCCCATTGCCAACCATAATCTTCCATTGCCAACCATAATCTTCCATTGCCCACCATAACCTTCCATTGCCCACATAATCTTCCATTGCCCACCATAATCTTCCATTGCCCACCATAATAATCTATCATGGCCAACCAAAATATTCTATCATTGCCCACCATAATAATATATCATTGTCCACCATAATAATCTCCAAAATCCTCCACTTTAATTTGTCTATCTATATCTTTCATGCATTATACGTAAAGTTTATTTACATAAAAATTAATTACATAAAATTTTTAACATAAATACATACAAATACCTCTTCGTAGTTCACGTCCCTGAATGAAATAGGGACGTGCAGTAGGAATGGGGTATTTATAAATTAATTTATCTCAAATTTAATTAAATTTCATCTGATTAAAATATATCGCACAAATAGATATCAATAATTATTGACAGAAAAATTAGTATCTTAACTACGAATTCAAATAATACCAAAAAGGAATATTTGAATTTAAAATTCAGCAAATTAAAGAATATAGATTTGGAAAACAAATTGAAATATATATACTCTTGCTTTCTCTTGAAATGGTTATCAATATAAGAAAATTATTAATTTATGATTACCCAATTCTTAGTTCCCGTGGAATTACGGTCAGATGAAATGTTATTCCACAACGTACAAAAAAGTCTATGGGAAAATGTAACCACATTTAAAAAAATGTTATTTTTTTAATTTCATTATCATTATTTTTGAGAATGCCAGTTTGATGAAACAGACTATGCAATTGTAGAGTAAAAAAAACTGAACAAAATATAAACAAACACCATGGTCAAATAATGAGAGAGAAATAGGGATTTTAATAAAGTTTAAATTTTACGTTTTTTTGTGGGGGGGGGGGGTAAAATATAAAATAGTGAGACACTCCCTTTAAAGACGATATTTTTACATTAAAAAGGAAGAGAAAACAAATGAGGTTAATTCCAAACGTTTGTTAGAATGTTCGATATCTTAGTAATATTACGATACCAGTTTTGTTCAATTTGCTTTAGTAATTAACTGAAGCCTAATTCACCAACTAATATTTCTTGGTAGTCAACTATAACCCAATTGGTTTTTTGATCCCTGGTTACTACCTGACTATAGTATCTATGTACCTATTTAGTAATTAAGAAACTAATGTTGCTAGGGGTTACTATTCACTAGTCCGACGCCCCAACAGTCCGACACTTTAGTAATTTATTACTGATTTAACATAAATATCGGGGCACGTGCTGCCCCCCGAACCCCCCTGCCAAGTCATTATACAATCATGAAGTGTGCCGTACAACAAACTACAGATACGACAAACTACATTAAATGATGAAATACAATGAGGGAATAAATAAATAATAAATATATATAGAACTAAAGTAATATGAAAGAGTGATATTAAATTTAAAAAATGAAAGAAATTAAAAATTATTTTAATATTTAGATTAGTTAATAATTGAGTAAACCTATTTAATCATATTTTTTATTTTAATTGAAAAATAA
Source organism: Caprella mutica (assembly GCA_947561585.1). NCBI lineage: Eukaryota > Metazoa > Arthropoda > Malacostraca > Amphipoda > Caprellidae > Caprella > Caprella mutica. The sequence goes on along the minus strand of CANNZV010000413.1, from coordinate 97,933 downwards.
AAACGAATAATAACATAGAGATATATAACTGTCGAGTAATTAACTACTCAACTACATTCAAACTGTGTTTCTTCTATATACCTCAATGACCGAAAATAATTTGAACTTCATTAGGTATAATAATGTTACATAATTTACAGCGCTATCGGTATAATTTGAAATTAAACAGATAATTAATTTCTTCATAATCACGAGTAAACTAAGTCATAAAATATACATTTTATCTTGAATATGATAGAGTCATATAGACAGTGGTTGGTTTACTAAACGCAAGTCCACCCCAACTGACTGTATGAGAACAAACCTATTTACAAACATTCAAGCTTTGAATGACCAGAAACTAATACAATGAATTACATTAGATGTTAACATGAATGTATAGTATAAATTTGTAAATAAAATAACAGTTTATAAAGAAATAGAAGTACAAAGTTAGAAACATTATTTTTTCTCTCTGTAATCATTTACCGCCAAATTATTTTCCCCAAATCTGTATATCCCTATTTACTATATAGTATTATTATACGTTCATACGCACCGTCCCATCATTTCACCCCCTCCCTCCATCTTTATCAGTAGTTTTTAGCTACCTACCGAAATGTTTAACAAATTGATGAGCCTAGAACTGCAAAGAGGAGCTATAACATGACAACTGATAGATCTCTATATTGTTATAACCAAATTATATTCTAATGTTGAACTAACATATAATTATTATTGGATATGATTATTCTAGAATCTAAAATAATCATGCATTTTCACAGCTATGGTCGTAGTTAAAAATATATTATTGAAATATATAAAATCAAATTCTGGATAAAAAGATGTATTATTGTGACTGTTATTTGAATGACGATTCGTGATACATTGAGTAAATTTTATACCTAATGGTAATTTTACATTTAATATGGTTCATACTACCTAGTTTAATTATTCGATTGAGGTATTTGTTATTAAATTTAAATAAATATTGATTAGTTATGTACAATTTGGATAGCAGACTTATTAGGGTAAGTTCCAAGTTATCGAACAGTTTCATTTTCGAGCACGTAAAAATATTTTATAATTATTATTCTATACTCATATTAACCTTTTTTACTTGTTCGTAAAACTGGAACCGTTCAATAACTCGGAACTTACACTATAGATAAGTATGATTTACTTGGTTGTTTTATATGTATGATTTACTTGGTTGTTTTAGTAACTTGGTACCTAGCAACATACAGTCTTTTAGTTAAAACTGATAGGAAACGTAACAATGTTCGGATACCCATAGTTCTCGGAAAGTGAATTTTCTATAACATAACTAGGTAGTTAGTAGTAAACTAAGAAATGCTTTATGTTCTCGGTTTTATTACTATAAATAATGTAATTATTTTGTTGAAGATTTCATTACTATGATAATAGTGAAATATTGTTGTAACTTATAAGTTACAAAGATCTTATCTTCTTTGTAACTTATAAATTAAATTAAATAATACTAGGTACGTAGTACATATCATAGGATATTTTAAAGATTATACTTATCCATTAGTTCTCTCTTACTCTCAAGTAAAAGAGAGAGAAAATATTTGTGATTGAGCAATGAGTGCTTTACTTCACTTACTCTATTTGGTGCCTGGAGTGACATAATATAAGGGGGGGGGGATGGGTCGTAAGGGGAGGGGGCTAAGGGGGACAGGGGAGAGTAACGCTATGGTTAGTAGTGGCGGGATGTGTGCTATCCTCCAATAAACTCATTGATAAAATACTTATTTCTTTCCTAATAATAATTACCTTGTTTGCAATATATCATGTACATTTAAGTTTACTTCACAACACTGAATCAGTCACAGTTAACACGTACTGCAAATAATGATCATCATACTGTTTTTACAGGATGGCATATTTCTCTATACCTGTAAATGATATAAATCATTCACTGCAATATAATTATTAATTTATGTATAGTTTATATATTTGTCACTAGGCCCTATAAATAAACAAATAAATAATTTAATCATTTCCCTTCGGTCTATTGGTGATACCTAAGTAAGTAGTGTCTCAGATGATTGACAGATGATTGACAGCTGTACAACCAGTGACATAAGTCAGGCAGCCAGTGGAAGTGACTGTATTTTCGCGCGCTTAACAAAATTAATACAGTCCACCACTTCACATGAATGACCAATGATTGAAACACTGAAATTAAATCATATGTGAAAACAAATGTATTTGTATATGTTGTATATAAAATATCAGCTTATAATTTAGCATGCATTAACTTAAAAGATAATTACTTTCTGTATAATTAACCACTCGTTCTTCCCCCCCCCCCCCACCCGATAATAAGTTACACCAGTCCTCTCCTCGCCCTGTACCCCCCCCCCCCTAACCTTCCTGAGTAAGCAATGGAGCTGTAAAGAAAACCTTCTTATGTAAAAAAACGTTACTGAATTTTTGAAACCTTTTTTTACTCACAGTTATTGATCTTGTAATGTATCATAAAATGAATTATTTTATTACTAGGTTCTGATTTTAACTTATCTTATCACCTTCGCAGATTGCAGAAGGTAACACTTTAGGCAGTATTCATTTATTTGTAATCATGCTAGGTTCTCGCATAACTCAAAAAGGTTTCAATCAAATAGCCTGAAATTTTTATAGGTGTTTGTCATTATCCAGGAACCAGTTGGTTAGATTTTACAGATTGTTACAATAATTAGTAACATTATTTTATTATCATAGTATTCTTTAGTGACACATTTTAGTTAGGCTATATATTTATTGTTATTTGAACATATTATTGATTAGGTAGGTGGGAAAAATAACTTTCATCGTAAAATAAACACTAAATTAACTATCATTGATGACTGACTGTAGGTACTGTCGTACTGGTAGTAGGTAGGTACTACACCTTTTTAACTTAAATTTAAAACATTTTTATATTAATTTAAAAGAAGTCAAGTTATATTTAAAAATTTAGAAAAAAAGTAATTCGAGTTATATATGAAATGGTTCAACTTAAAGCTACTCCGTGAATGCAATCACTATCCAAGGAATGTGACGAAGAAGGTCACAAGCATCGATGGCTGCACTCACGTATGGAAGAGGAAAATGAAGAGGTGTTACAGTTTATCTGTGTTATTTCTCGTTTTACTTTTTCATTAAAATAAAAATATTTTTTAAATAGATAAGCTCCATTAATAAATAATCCTAATAATAATTTTTTTCTTTCATTTTGAGAATTTCATATTCCTTTCTTAGTTTACTTTATTTCTAATATATTTGTATGATGCAATCATTCTTTGTATTTCATCATATATTGTTGTTTGTTGTATCCGCTAGTTTGTTGTACTACACACTTCATGATTATTTAATGACCTGTCACGCCCCTACATATACATATATTTGATGTTAAGCAGTAATAAACTGCAAAAGGGTCGGACTGATATTGGACTAGAGGGGCGTCAAACTAATGGTGTTGTCGAGCCAATGAATAGTAACCCTATGAGTTTAACTAAGACCTCGTAGTTGAAGAGCTTAACCCAAGCACTGTCCTCTTAAATTGCAAGTAGTTTGAAAAAATGGTAAACATGTAAAAATTAAAAAAATCCATAATCCAAATTACAACAGTTCGGGGCCTAAGGGACGCCACCCCCTTCTTTCCCATTCACCAAAGACAGCTAACGGATAGAGCCCTTGGGTGCTAAGTTTTAAAATCACGGTATGTTGCTAGGTACCGAGTTTATTTATGGAAAACAATCAAATAATTCATACATATCTATAGGGTAAGTTCTGAGTTATCGGACTGTTCCAGATTTACGAATGAGTAAAAAAGGTTAAAATGAGAGTTAAATTAATAATTATAATATATTCGCTTACTTGCTCAAAAATATGGAACCGTTCGATAATCGGAACTTATCCTAATTAGTCAGGTACCTAAAGTGTAAATAACTAATCAATATTCTTAAATTCAAATATTTATTTAAATTTACATCTCAATTGAATAACTGAACTATAATAAATAATGAATTCAATCAATCATACCTAAAAATGCTATCATTATCACTCAATATATTACAAATCTTCATTCAAATAACGGTCACAATAATACATCTTTTTATCCAAACTATGTGATAAGCCTACCTAATTGGATTTTAATATTATATTAATGTTTCTTTTAGAAACACAAAAGTGATCAAACTGTATGATTCTTATAGATAATCAAAATTCATATCCTATAATAATTTTATATGTCAGTTCAATATTATAATATAATTTAAGTATAATAATATACATTCCTATTATTTGACAATGCTTAGTTTTCTGCAGTTCAAGGCTCATAAATAATTTTTTAAACATACGGGTGAGATGAATGAAGGGTGGGGGATCTGTACGTAAACACTGATATACAGTTTGGGGAAATAATTTGGCAATAAATGATAACAAAGAGAGAAAATAACCTATTTAACTGTGTACTTCTATTCCTCTATACACTTATATTTTTTTACAACTAATTACAATACATTTGTGTTTAATATATAGTTAAATTTCAGCGTATTAGTCACTGGTCATTCTTCATATCCGTGAATGTATGTGTATGTATGTTTGTTCTCAGAAGATCAATCACACTAGTGGACTTACAAGTTTATTTCTCAATCACTGTCTATTGTATTCAAGATTTAAAACACTGATCGATTGACTGTCAAAGAAAATGTTGACTTTATGACTCTAGTATACTAGCTCGTGATTATAAGGAATAAATATCTTTTAAATTTCATATTATACCGATAACGCTATAAATAGTGTAAAAATATTGAACTTCAAATTATTTTCGGTCATAGAAGTTTATTGAAAGATACAAATGCAGTTGAGTAGTTAGTTACTCGTTAGGTACATAGAAACACTATTTTGGATAGTAGAAATTACCTTGCTACATTAGTTAGTTAATTACTAAATATGTACATAGATACTATAATCAGGTATAAGTAAGTTAGGGACCTACATACACCAATTGGGATATTATTAGGTACCTAGATCATATAGTTTGGGGTACGGTCAAGAGCCCCCCGGTCATGAGCCCTCCTAGGTCATAAGCCCCCTCCCCCCGGTCACGAGCACCCTCTCCTGTTTTTTTAATCCTTATTTATCTAGTTAAACAAATGAAGAACTACTTAGATAGAAATAACTGAGAGTTGCTAATGTAGTTTGTTGTATCCGCTAGTTTGTTGTACTGCACACTAAATGATTATTTAATGACCTGGCAGGGGTATTGGGGGGGGGGGGTTGTGGCACGCCCCTATGTACATATATTTGTTGTTAAATCAGATAGAATCTGTAAAAGTGTCGGACTAATGTCGCGTCGGACTAAGTAGTAGTCGGACTAATGAGGCGTCGAACTAATGGTGCGTCGGACTAATGAATAGTAACCCAGACTAGATTAGTACTTATTTATTATCAACTTCAAACTTCCTGACCGTATTATTTCGTAAATAGTAATTGCAAATATTCTTTAATCTATTGGTTCCTAAGTATACATAATATAAATATAAATATAATATAAATAATTTCCATCAGTACAAAAAATCTTCAATTCAAATATTTAAACCAATAGGAAGGTATTCTTCGTCAATTAGTTATTAAGAGATATTATAATATTCAAACATTGGTCTAGGTAGCTAACTGAATTAAGTATTTTGTATTGCGTTGCGCTATCAGTGCTCAGCTGTAAAATATTTAATAAATTGACATAGGTAGTGGGTTAAGTTACGAATTATCGGTCAGTTCCACATTTTCGGTCATATATATAATTGGTATCCTGATAATTATCACTAATACCTATTAAAATAAAGAGTATATAATATATTTCATTGGAATGTATATTTTTTCTCTTTTGTCTGAAAATGTGGAACTGTCCAATATTTCGTAACTTACCCCAGATAACCATGAATTCGTAGACATATTTGATAATGAAGTATGGTACAGTATATATATCAGAATAAGTTTTATAAACTCCCTTTTTTTTATGAAAGATTCATTCATGTAGGTAGTACCTATTCAAATTTGAATGTATTTTGAAGCTTATGAAATTGACGTGAAAAAGTGGCACTAACTAACATAGCTACATACAAGTTAAATGTATCGTTAAAATGAGAGTAGTGGAGTAATGGAATGATGAATATATTAAGGTACGTAATACATTTAATAATGAGGATACAAGTACTATTGAAGAAATATAATTTAATTTTTCAGTGTATAGCTTATGTGTGATCAAGGTTTAAAGATAAATAATTATTATTGCCTTGTCAAGAAAAAGTTAGTTTTTAATGCAAAAATTGAATACCATCTGACAAACTGTTACCTAGGTAATACTAATATTACTAACCTCAAAATTTATATCGTACACGCAAAATTGAAAGGAATACAATTTCTTACATATGTACCTAGCTAACTATGAAGCTTATTACTTTACCTGAACCTAATAATAGAATAAAAAAACATTGCACATCAACCTAGCTCATTCAAAAATGTAAAGATTATAAACTTCCATAGTTGAAAATAATTTAGAACTTAAATATATTTTCTAATTAAAACCTAATATTTAACCATAGCTGGATGCAACACTAATAATTATAATACCTAATATTTTAATCATGAGTATAACGTGCGATAAAATCGTCAGTGAAAGTGACTGTACAAGAACATTCGTACGTACATGTGCTCACGCCTTCAACTGAATCAAAACTAGACACGAATTGCATTTGTTATATACTATTTTGTTATAAATAAATTAAATAAATTAGCAGTTAACAAAGAAATATTAGTACATACTTTGATTGTAGATTTGTTTTCTCAGTGTACCTATCATTCACTACCTTTTTCCTTGTATATTGTCAACCCCTTCCCCTCCCTTATATTTGTCTTTTGAGCGTATTTATATTATTAATAAATAATAAATACCCACTATTATTCGATACGAAAATAGCATTTTAATATTGCAGTATTTTTATTTATTATTGGATATTTATCATTCTAACATTACCATTTATTTTTAATCACTTTTTCTTTGCATTACATTACTGAAATTTTGAAACCTAGTTTTCTCAGATACCTAGGTTTAGAATAAACAATATTTCAATGCATCAAAAGATGACTAGTGTCATTGTCACTATGCACTAAACATATTTTAATTACTTAAACAGATTCATTATATTTATATTATTTTTATCTTACCTAATTCATTTCGAAATTATCAGTAAATGCAACACGTTATTATTACCATATCAATGATTAGGTAGATTGAAGATATATATACCTACTGAAAAGTAATCGATAAATTATTGGTTGCTAAATTAGTATCTATAAATAGTTGAATACATCCAGAACCTATAAGTTTCAGTAAATATATCAAAATAGTATTATTGCTGCACTAACAGTAGGTAGTAAACTATTGAATATTACGATGATATTTTATTAAAAATAATTATAGTTTGATATATATATAAATGAGAAATAATAGTGTTTGTATTTTGTTATTCATGAATGAGTAACAAAAGGTAGTAATTGTTTTGTGTTCGTGCTTTTAAATTACTTCATGATAAGCAATTAGGTATTAGGTACCAGCTTATAATGTTAATTGAATTATTGCTAATGCTCATTACGTAACTAATGACTGTAATTTTTTTTAATATATGTACGATTGCAGAATAGTTGGGTATCCATTTACATAACCAACTTCACCTCCTAATCGATGGATAGATGGATATCCCCCCCCCCCCCGCCTGCCCAGGAGACTGTAGATTATTGAGAGGACAAGTTGGGTAACTACACACACAACTTTACCTAAATATCATTGACTGAATCAGTGAGAGGTGAAGTTGTGGAACGACACACACTACTTCACCGCAATAGAATACTGCTTTAATGTGAGCGGTGTAGTTGAGTGAGAACACACATAGGTACACTGTTTGAGATATTTCCTATTAGTTTAGAAGTACAGTTGGGTAAGAATGCACCTAACTTTACCGTAGAGGAAAAGCTTCATTTCGTGGAGAGCGACACTTCGTAGTTACCCAACTTTACCTCTCTACCCTCCAATTATTGAATTATAAAGGCAATTGTTATTTATTTTGATCAACTGACCTACGAAGACTAAGAACCTGCAAATTAACTAAGAAGTCTTTTTCGTCTTTGAGGAAAATAAAACAAAGACTAGAATTAGAGAAAAGAAAGTTAATACTAATAAAAGATTTTTGTATGTAGATACATCATACATATGATGAGAAATGTGACACAGCAGTGATTGTACTTTATCCAGGCTCCAGAGGGCCACTTTATCAAAAAAGATATAAAACAAAATAGAATAAATACTGTTGAATGGTTTTCATTTCAACAACTTAAGTCAATTAGTTTTCAAATTCTTCATCAATATTTAAAATCGAACCGGGCCTCTGAGTCCCGCAGGTCGTTCCAAGGTTGAATACCTCTCATTAAATTGCCCTTTTCCTATGGGACTGATAGTAAATTATCACCTATTTTCTAGGTAGGTGAGGCTGGTTAATAAACTTATCCCATTGAACAAAATAAGTCTCCGGGTTCGTTACAATTATTTGTATTATATTAACTTGAAGAGACTTGGAGGTAATTGATTGAATTCTATTAAACTGACAAATGACTAAACGGTAAAACTTTTTAGGAAGTAAATTAAACACAAGGAAGTTTTAAATGGGTGTACTTATATTAAAGTTCGAATAGTACAGAGTTCTAAGACTTACGCACAAGTCTTTAAATAACACAACACAAGTTTTAAATAAACTAGCGGTTGAGTAAACTTAAGGGTTTTAAATAAACAAGGGTTTGAGTAGCCATCTCAAGACTCCCTTTTGGCGGCGAAGCCAAGTTTCTACCAGGATCAGGACAGACCCATCTTTCGGTAGACTAACGCGAACTATGAACACTTTAGTTAGGTGCCAATGGTATTTAAAGGGTGAACTGGAGAGTGCAACCTTCCAGTGAGTGAATAAACTTCTGTTAAGGTACTGATAGTACTTTTCAAAGATGTTTTTCTACTCACTGCAGATAGAAATAACACACAATGCATTATTCAAATTTAACACGCTAGTGGTAATGGCTTTCTATACGATTAACATATAGATCGATCAGATTCACTAATAGTTCATTTTAGTAAAACCTGATTTGCTAATAAACATCCAAATTTAAGCATACTATTTCAGAGTCCTGTTTAACCTAATACATGATCAGAAATCTTACAAGTTCCTAACTATTAATTAAGTATTACAATTAGAATAATCGAAATACTTACTTAATTCCTTTTAAATTAATTAAGTATTTAATTTCAATTCTATCTATAGAAGAAGAACTCAATATTTCTAAGTTGTGTAACTGATTTACAAAGTTCATGAAGTTATATAACTTAGTACAAATTATAAAGTTATATTCTGAATTACAAGTTATAGCTCTGGGTTACAAGTTATAAAGTTATGTTCTGAAGTTACAAGTTATATTAGCGGCTTACATCAAAGCTATTCGTTTATAATTATATTCGAGCTCCTAGCGAGAATAACATGACCATAAATTTAAATAGCATTTCCTTCTAATGAACAGTGTACAAGATTAAAAAGATTATGTCTGATTAAATGATTATCAAATTATAGAAATTGAAAGATTAAGTAAATTTTCAAGTTCAGCGTATTAACAATCTTTCTATTGTTAATACCTCTAAACATAAGATGTAAATCATCTTGTTGATCGTCTAAACTGAATGTCTAAATTATACCAGTATAGTTTGAGTAAGTTTCCTATCATAAATTGTATAAAATAATAAATTCTGAGTATGATAGTAAAAGCAGTAATTTAACTAATTAAAATTTACTGTCTCAGGTTGCCTAGAAAAAAAGCGTTTTTTTTTCTTTATTAAATTCATTTTCCCTTTATAAATTATATGGACAGTCTAAAATTCCTTATATAAAATTAATTCTTGAAAATACCCTGATAACATTTCACGATTGGGTCAACGTCGGAAAACGATGGCAAAGTAAAGGTACGATCGGGAATTGGCACGCCAGTACAATTATACACTGGGCCAATGTAAGGAAGTGACACAGGAATAACAGTAGGTTAACAGCGTTGTACCAATTCAATGAAACCTACATTGGGCCAACAGTTGCCAAACAACACTGATCAATTAAAGGAAAACATCGGTTAACCAATTCAGTGATTTTTTTTTGATGTACTGTTACATTTATTGTACTGATCTAACGGTTCTAATAGATAGTTTTCTCCACCAAATCAGAGAGGGTAAGATGTAAGCGATCTTCCTCAACATGAAGCACTCCAAATAACCAAATTAATACCCTCAATTAAGTATAACTTTGAAACTATAGCGGTGTCTGGCAATTTGGTATAAATAGGCCTGTTATTCCTTCAATTATTGATTTACACTTTATTCATTTCATTCATAAAATTGAGCCCATGGCCACTAATTAATTCAGTATAAAAAGTTATTTTACCGAATGATGTAACAATTCAAATAATAATAAAAAAAATTTCATTCAATTTTAAATTATAATGTTATTATTTGGTTAAATTAGCGTAGGTAAAATATTATATATTTGAGTTTGAATAGGTAAGTGTAGTAGGTGTATTGTTTCCCCCTGATTTTGATCTCTAAGATGTATTAATAGTACTGTTATAACATTATGAGAGGATAACTGTTGTCTTCACGTGCTCTGTATAGCGTAATCTAATAAACCTCTAATATGAACAATTAAGCACTGGCCGTAGACCGACATGATATCGGCAACTGTATGTATTATAATAACAGATTTATAATTCATTAATAAGACGTTTATAAGTTATCCATGAGACATTTATAAGTCATTTGCTAGAACTGGGTCAATGTAACACTAGCACTACATCGGCAACGTTAAGTATTGCCGGTACCAATAAGTCGTTTATACGTGGTTATACTGTTCTGGGCCCGTGGACATCCGTGAGGCGGGCCAACGTCAGGCCTTTGCTGGCCCAATACAACGAGACCAGCATGACAACGTTGGCCCAGAGTTTCGTTCTGAATTGGGCAAACTTTGGCCCAACATTTAAATGTTTACTAGGTTTTAGCTGATAAAACACAGATAATGTATATTCAAATGATGGCCAAATTATATTGATGAATTGTGAATGAATAATGAATTCCATTGAGCAACTACTCATATAAAAGGAATTAGTATTAAAGTATTGTTATAATAATAATCAATGAAATATAACTCTTTTGTATTATGAAGTTAGATATTGAAACAGAAAGACGTACAGTCTCTGGTAAAATATTCTGGTAAAGTTTTCTTTCATTTATACAACGACGTTAGAGGGAGACTGATGTAAAATATTTGATCAGTGGGAAATGATAGATTTAGAGAAAGATTATTCATAAAAACAATATATATATTTGATATTTACTAATGATGCTAATAGGAAATCAATAATTGTCATTGATATTGAATATTACTTGGAATATATCCTAAATAGAATATTAATAAAATAAGTATGTACTGAGTGATATGAGTTTTAGTAATATTATTAGTTAGGTACTACATGCAGTGAAATAAATGAAATAAAGATAGGAAAATATTTCCTCTTAGTATTCGTTAGAAGAATATATAGGGGGGTTGAAGCTGTTGTCACATTGTCATTGAATTCAGATAATTTATTATTTACAAAATCCTGTAAATATATGTAGTTAGTATTTTTTTATATGTTATGAAAATACACTAAATAATCACTCAGTTATGTGGTAAAGGTCACAACAGGACTATATAGTTAGGTACTGGTACTTCATATATGAGACCTATATTCACCGTGTCTGCATATCTAAGGATCACCGAGGTAAATGATGTAGAAAGACGCTAAAATATTGATAGGCTTAAAATTATAAGACATATGCTGTATAATTTAATTTTCTATATTAACGGCCACATACAGTGTAGAAATTAATTGTTGATACTCTGAAAAAAGATTACACGCAATAATAAGGGCAAAAACAAATATAACTGTCCTTGGTCAAGAGAGAACTCAAGAGGAACTTACTGATGCAGTTTTAAGAGTGTCTGTGTGGTAAAACCACCCGCTGTAGAATACTGAAACTAATTTACTCTTAAGTTTCACCTATTACCAGGCCTCTTTCGAAGGATATACACATGGCTACTATGTGCGGAGAAGTATCTTAAGACTGATTACCAAACAGTACTCTACAAAGAGAAAATGTGTCAAAACTCTCCACGGCCCTGACTGATAGGCTAAAGCATGGCTCCCTCATGCATCACTATATCGCCAACGAATTTGACTTCAACATGGAAGTGGAGGTGTGATAATCCGGGCTGACTATTGGAAATCAACTGGTCGGATCTTCTCCGATTCCAGGAGGAGTGAAAATAAATTCTGCTAATTATATTAACTTTTTGAATTGTGGATTTGTTCATTGACTGAAAAGGAATCACGTAGTGCTCCAATTTAGAATGAATTATCTTTTAATTTATACAGTTTATCAATTTATCTATGTTTCTCAAGAATTTTAATATTTTGTTAAAATGAAATGATTTATGAAATATTTAATACTCCAAAGTTTGAACACTGGAAGGAGAGGTATATACCTTTCTCTATGTTTCATTTTACACGTTAAAATTGAACCTTGAAATAGAATTTATTAACATAGCGCACCTGCACCAGATAGAAACACCTGTGAAAAACTAGTGCGTATCCGTTCTAGCTAATATCAACCAGTTTGAAATAAATACCTATATATAATATATACTATAACTAGGATTGTTACGATAAGCTTTTAAAATCATAGATCTTAAGAATATCAAAGGCGATATGAAATGGTATCGAATACTATATACCGCTGGTGTGGAACCATTCAATACTCTTTAATTCTCTCCGTCTATAATATTCTCTATGATTTATAAGGCATATTGTAACAACCTTCATCATTGAAAAAAAAATAGTCTAAAACTCAATACTAGTATCATTTGTGGTATTATCAAACTCAATACTAGTATCATTTGTTGGTATTATCAAACTCAATACTAGTATCATTTGTGGTATTATCAAACTCAATACTAGTATCATTTGTGGTATTACCAAACTCAATACTAGTATCATTTGTGGTATTACCAAAATCAATACTAGTATCATTTGTGGTATTACCAAACTCAATACTAGTTCATTTGTGGTATTATCAAACTCAATACTAGTATCATTTGTGGTATTATCAGACTCAGTTTAATAATACTTAAGAAGACAGTTTTAATTATATGGATCAATATTGAAAGTGGGAAATAAACACCTAAATAATATTGATTTTACTACTAATAGTTAGTTTCTTTAAAATTTTAGAAATATATTAATCTTCTCTATTTGATTGTATATTTCCACACTGAAGAATAAATTAGAAAATTAAACCTATTATACAATTAAAAATAACTAATAATGACATGGGAGAGTTACAGTATTCTTAGATCTGACTTTAATTTACTCCTCTAAGGAATATCAATTTTTAGTTTTTCGTGGTAAAAAACACGATTCATTGAAAAAGAGAAAAATCATAACATATACGACTAATTAGGCATTTGATTTACTATAATATTTCATATATAGGCTGTAATATTTATATATTTATTTTACAAAGTATACTATATCACTGAGGGTCTGTCAGAGTCGATAGGAATTATTCTTAAGTTTGGCTAAATATATTACCATGTAATAGCATCCATAATATGAGTTGAAGATATGATTTCATTAATTAATTTAACAATTAATTGAGATCTAAAGTTTTTAAAGAACTATATACTCTATCCTGTAATATTATCGTCATTATTCCATTGATATTTTAGCTAAAAGAAGTGTGGAGAGTGAAATTACACAAATATTGATGCTATTGAGTACACGTTATTTTTAACGGGCAAGTACACTAGTGAAAATATAAGTGACTCACTGTGAAACGTGGAACATATAATGTTTAGAATTAATGCGTAGTAGAGTTTTTACAGGTATTCTCCATTATTTTTAATAATGTTTAATGTGTTAGGTCAGTAGGTTAGTTTACAGAGTATTTTTTTTAAACTCAAATTACCTAGAGAATCATAATTGAAATTTGCTAAAAAACAAAATAGAAGACTTGGCAACTTTTCCCACATGTAAGCAGCTGGAGTAGGTACAATGTGCACTTGTTATTATAAAACAAATGTGACCTATTTTAATACTGAAGAGTTGGATTTTTCAACTCTTTACTTATCCAAGTTACTATATTTTTCATGAATAAGAAGAAAAAGATGCCTAGTTTCCTAAAGTGAACCAAATTCTAGCTTCAATTTCTAGTAGGCGTTCATTGTGTTATGAACCTGTGTCAAGGATTCCAGGACAAAAAACCCCCGTACAATAAACCCCCCGGACAAATATCTCCCGGACAAGAACCCCCAAGCAAAAACCCTCTGTGCAAAAAACCCCCGGGCGATATAAATAGCATAATTCATTTTCACTAATATATTAAACATTATTCAATGCGAACCAATAATTATTACATTTTTTTCGAAAATATGACATTTTTTTTTGCAAAATAAGGTATACCCAATTACCTATTTTATAGTAAAAATAAGTACAGTATACATTTTGTTACTATCAAACCTGGCCGGGAGGAGGGGGGGGGCAAGCCCCTCCCCTCAAACCCCCCAATCGGACCACTAACCTAACCTTAGGTGCACTATATCTCTTTATATTTATAGCATATAGTAATTTTATTAATAAAAAATTAATGAAAATTAATTAAAATGAATTATGCTATTTACATCGACCGGGGGTTTTTTGCATCGGGGGTTTTTTGCTTGGGGGGTTCTTGTCCGGGGGTTTTATTGTACGGGTTTTTTTTTGTCCGGGGGGTATATTGCACGGGGGTTTTTTTGCACGGGGGGTTATTGTCCTGTCACCTGTGTCAAGTTATAAAGTGAAGTGTCTCTTGGTGTCTATTCTATCTTCTTAATTAGTAACTATTTCTTTATCTTGTCAATCTTTAAAATATACTTGTTCAATTCTAAATGTTACAGTTGAAATCTTGTTAGTTTGGTAACTGTTATTATAAATAAATGAACATTAAGTTCACTTGTCAAAATTGAAGCGGATAACGCGATTAAATATTGCTAATAGGCACGCAACTTTAAATATTAAATTTCTCATCTTTTTCTATTTTTGCTACTTTCCTGTCGATTGTTTTTAATTCTGTATGTAAAGTTTATGCATATTTCCAGGTAAATATCTCTCGCACTTTCGTAATAACTTTTTATCAGTGTTGATGGAACTTTGATTTGGGTCAGTCTAACAACTGAATCTAGTTTTGTGCTCCCTAGTGGTGAGTTTCTTATTTACTTTTATAAATCTTTTCTATGCATACTAGATTTCTATATTTCCCATATATAATTTAAACTATTTATTATCATTTGTATTATGTTGTGAATGGGTTTAGTTGAACCTTTGGGTGCTGTATTAGATTGAGCTGGTCTAAATCTAAACAACTCTGACCAAGGAACGCTCATGGTGCACCGGTCCATAGAGACATTCGGGCACACAATCATTTGCAAGTACAAGGTTCTGAGGACATGCACGATGACTATCGCTGTCATAGATTAAAATAACCTCTCTGCTCTTTCTGATTAGCACCTGCTTCAATTCTCTTTTCCATATTCACTAACTACGTATATATACTTTATTTAATTAAGCTTATAGAAATTAAATGTTCTGTTCTGTTTCGTCCTGGTCCGCAGGAGCTCTTGTACTTGGGGCCTGGAGACTAAACTCCCTTGATTCATAGCGGACAACGGTCTTCAGTGGAGGCTTCACAAGGAATTTCCAGTTTGTTGGTGGAAGTTCACGAAGACTGACTAGCGTGAATCCTAACACATCCCCCCCCTCCCCTTCCAGCCCAAGTTACCACAAACTTACTAATGAACAATTTAAATTTAAGTGTTTATTCTAGGGCTAAATAGGTAGTTTAGGTTTGAAAATATTGTTTTTTGGTGATCTACTCAGGTATTTGTATTTTTCTTATTCAATTATTCAATTAAACTTAGCGTAATTTATTCATTCAAATATTTTATTCTTCCTACTAAACAGTAGGTGGTGCCCAATTTTACTTGCAAAATCCTGATACCATATCAGGTAGAACAGGACCTAATTGTACGACGTCGTGTGCATGCACACAACGCTACAATACATATCATGATAAATACATAAAATTACAATAATTCTAATTCTCAAATTATGAGAAATAGACAATGTTGTTTTTAAGTTTGCCAAACTAATTAAAAGAAATACACCTTCCAATAAATCATTTTGAAACAATTATAAAATCCTACTTTATATACTTATTTTTTTTAACGTCTGCTTCAGAACCAAAAGCCATATCGTTTGCGGCGAAAGGTGTGGCTTCGTAGGGCAGCTGTGAGGATGAATAAAAATCCTAGACTTTTCTCCATTTGTAATCGTTTTTTTCTGTGAATACAGAATTTAATAATATTTGGTATTTGCATTAATAACGAGGCATATATGATAATAAATGTATGGGTTATTATTTGAGACTAATTTACAAAAAATTACCATATTTGAAAAGCTGGCATTAAGGACTTTAATATTAATAAATAGGTAATTTCATGTTAGGAAACTTAGGAAATGCTCTGAACCTATAATATTCAAGTTTAATATTGCAAATTTAAATTAACCCTAGTAACCTAGGGACTGGTCCAGGCGCACCAGTCCTCATGAAAAGATATTGATAATTTTATTTTTAAACTGATTTCAAACTGTCTTTTCATGTCTTTTACTTTCATATACATACGATTATACAAAGAAGGTGTTAAATGGCATGACACTCATTTTATGAGCATTCATTCATATATACAGGGTGTCTCGAAAAAAATGAAACACAACTTTAAATTAGTATACAGTAGCGAAAAAATATAAGGGTAGGCAAAAACAAGTTATCTAAATCTTTAATTTCATAAAAAGTTCAAAACACACATGATTGAAATTTTGCACGCATATTTATATAGAGCTCATATGTATTCGTATGAAATTTCAAATGATTTGTACAAATATTCTAGGAATAGTTCCATATTTAACTTGAAACACTAAATTTTGTTCAATATTTAAATTGAAATACAAACATTATTTAATTTCCCAATATTCCTCATATACAATCTTGTTAGTGTCTGAAAGTTACTACCACTGTGTATTACTTCTCATCTTATATTTTCCTTTCCTTTAATTATTTTTGTCTTGTATTGTAACATTAAATGTAGTATGATGTTAATTTAACTTTATGTTGCCCGAAAATTATTCTCTAAATACTTATATATGGGCTTGACTTCCAATATTGTGTTGTATTATTTACTATTTTTTTGAATAGATCACAGCCTATCCTACTGTGAGCTATGTTGTAAAAGGACAATATTTTATCAATAAAGATGTTTCGATGTTTCAATTTGTATAACTTTAGAGCAGAAATAAACTGAATTAATCGTAGCTTCTTAGACTAAATTGCTACATTTTGCAATCCATTAGAATTGCCATAATGTTTTGAACTTTGTAGCATATCTTAATTATATGCAAATTTACGAAAGTACAGTCTTAAAATATGAACGACCAATACGGACACATACGGAAATCAAAGCTAAAAATAAGACTATATTATTGTGTAAGTCTGTTAATAAAATGTGTCTTCTATTGATAAATGGTTTGTTTTATCGAAACTTTAATTTAATAGCCCAAAATACTATTATTTCATTCGGCGAGGGAAAGTCCGGACGAGAATAGTCCAGGCGGGGAAAAGTCCAGCGGGGAATAGTCCTGGCGGGGAAAAGTCCGGCGGGGAATAGTCCAGCAGGGAATGATCCGGCGGGGGAAAGTCCGGCGGGGAATGATCCGGCGGGGAAAAGTCCTAGTGCCGTAAAAACCACATGATGAGCTGGCTGGCCTGATCAACCATATAGACGGCCATGATATAACCCACAAAACTTACATATACACTTGCTGAGGTTAGTTTTATGAAACTGGTATTTAAAGGGAAATCTAGGAGTATGACTTTTTATCTAAAAAAATTCACTCGTACCTTTCGACATGACACCTTCCAACCTCTTCCGTAAGACCGATACCTCATCCTCCAGTCCTCTTCCCCATCCTCCAGTCCTCCACTCCAAATAATGCCACATGTTCATACATGGCATTATTTTCATTATTTTCAAACAATAGTACAGCTGTGTGGTGAGGGGGTGGAATGGGGAGGAGATGAGGTTGCCAGAGGTAGGCTAAACGAAACTTTTGCTGTTTTATTTTTCTAAAAAGTATCAGATTAGTACTTTTCTTCTACCTAATTACCTCATTTTTCAAGAATATTTTCAATTTTGAAGAACATTATGTCAAAAAACGTTGAATTTCATGGAAATTTAAGGTTTTTGGTACTTTTGTGTCCAATCTGGTACTTTTTCAGTGTGTAATCTGGTACTATCACTAAAAAGCTTACGGCAACCCTAGTCTCATATCAGTTTAGAGAAGCAGCTTGTGAAGCTAGTACGTTCAATTCAATGTTTCCAGCTTCGCTCCTATTTCAATGCTATTTGTACTGTACTCTATTTATTTTGTTTTTTATAATGTATATGCTTTCTGTTATTTATTTAAATTAGCCACGGGTGTTGAGCTTCAAAACTAACTTCAAATTTTCTTTGTGATATAACAGATTTCATTGATATTAGGGAGTTGGAAGATATATAGATAGCTATAATATATTTACTACTTTTATTCGTTGTGCTTATAAACAGATGAAAATGAAGATTTCAGTGTTTATTCTTTTTCTTTCATTGATGGTAAGTAGAATGATTTATTTTACTTAATAGATTCCAATTGATATTTTTGTAAATTATAATTATTATTTATATACAGTTCCGTGTTTTTTTCAATTTTACTTCATATTTTGATACTCGTGCTGATACACTCAATAGTGATTTTTAAGTAAAAGTGAGTTTAAGCTATAGTGAGTTTTAAGTAAAAAAAAAATTATATTTAAAAAGTTTGTATTTTTAATCTCTGAATTTCTTGGTAATTTTGGATCATCTTGTGATTCAAAAACTCTTGAAGAAACAGATTTTTTTTCATTTATTAATTTTATTTAATCTAGATTTTTTGAAATCATACATTTTTTTTTAAATCTCGCGATTTTTTGAATCCCTCACTTTTTATGAAATCCCGCATATTTCGTAAAAACCGCTTTTTTAATACACCGTTTATTATAAATCCCTCATCTTTATGAAATCCTTCATTTGTTGAAATTCTGATTTTTTTTTTAATCTTTCGCATTTTTTTTTAAATCCTGCATTTTTTTAAATCCCGCATTTTATATAATCTCTCATGTTTCTGAAATACCACATTTTTTTAATTCCCCGTTTAGTATAAATATCTCATTTTTCTGATATATTGCATATTTTAAATTCACCGTTTTCTATAAATAGCCCATTTTTCTAAATCCCGTATTTTTAGAAAATCCCATTTAATTGAAATCCCGTAGTTTTTGAAATCCCGCAATTTTAAGAAATCCAACATTTTTCAGAAATCCTTCTTTCTTCAGAAATCTTTCATTTCTTAGGTATTCCAATATTGTTTTGAAATCCTGATTTTCAGAGGAAATCCCTTTTTTTGAATCCCCAATTTTTTTAAATCTCGCATTATTTTTAAATCCTGCACTTTTTAAATTCCTATATTTTTTTAAAATACCTCATTTTTGGAATTCCTACAAAATTTGGAAAACCCATATTTTT
Source organism: Caprella mutica (assembly GCA_947561585.1). NCBI lineage: Eukaryota > Metazoa > Arthropoda > Malacostraca > Amphipoda > Caprellidae > Caprella > Caprella mutica. The sequence continues at coordinate 78,083 of CANNZV010000413.1, read as the reverse complement.
TTGTAACCCAAATATTTTGTATCCGGGATTTATTGTATCCCGTATATTTGCTACCAGTATTTTTCCTGTTATCCGGATTTTTGTTATCCTGGCAATTATTTCAGTCATATCGTATCTTCACACTTGCATTTCATAACGCTGCGTTAGAAATACTGCTCATGGCAAAAAGTTAATCTGCAATTGATTTTAACGGAGCCCTTCACACTTGCGTTAGAAAAAACGCAGCAATTTTCTAACGCAAGTGTAAGGGCTCCGTTAAAATTAATTGCAGCTTAACTTTTTATGATTTATCATACAAGTACCTATGTATTCACATTTCGAATTGAATTTCATTAATGAAAACATTAATTTTTTTCTTTAAATACCATTCATGTAAAACAAATTGCTACTTCCGTCTTCAATTCAAACTATTTACCCGGGCACTTCTCAATAGTCTGACAACTCATCCCAATGATCTGACGCTTTTAGTTTTTTATATGAAAACGTAATGTATATTTTTGTATTGCTAGTTTGTTGTACTGCAAACTTCATGATTTTTTAAAGACCTGACAGGGGAGTTCCCAAGCAACACAAGTTAATGGGGCCCATGTGGGCACCAGGTTGACAAATCGTTTTGGTACGGTGTGGTATCTTTGTAAAATAATCCAACATGATTCAAACCATATGTTGGCCAAGATTTAGCCAATATGTTAATCAAGTTTCAGCCATATAATTTTGATATGTTTATAATGGTACCCGGTAAAAACATTTCTCGAAAGACAATTGCTCGAAAACAATTGCTCGAAAAACAATTGCTCGAATGAATAATTGCTTGAAAGAACAATTGCCCGAAAGACAATTGCTCGAAATACAATTGCTCGAACGAACAATTGCTCGAATGAACAATTGCTCGAATTATCAAATTGCTCGAATGAACAAAATTGGTTGAATTATAAAATTGCACAGTTTTCGATTTTATTAAAGTCAGTTATTCATGAAGTGGAGCTGCACCTAACAATCCTTGTTTCTTTTTAGTAATTGATCATTAATCATTCTGTAAACGATTTTAATTATTACTCATTCTGCATAATCTTTGTTTTTATACCGTTTGTGTCATTTGGTATGTAACATCCCAGCTAACCAAAAGCTGTTTGTCCAACGTCTTAAGACGTCTGATACCCCTCGCTATATGTAGAGGGATTTAAGACGTGGGGCAAGACGTGGGGCAGGGGACCTCACTGACAGAGGGGGACATCCACATGTTTCACGCCTTACCCCACTCCGTTTTCAAGACGTGGAACCCACGTGGGACATAGTGCGGATGTCCCTCGCTATAGAGGGATTCAAGACGTGGGACAGAGTGTAAATGTCCCTCTCTGCAAGACGTGGGACAGAGTGCGGATGTCCCCCTTTGCAAGACGTGGGACAGAGTACGGATGTCCTCCTCTGCAAGACGTGGGACAGAGTGTGGATGTCCCCCTCTGCAAGACGTGGGACAGAGTGCGGATGTCTCCCTTCTGCAAGACGTGGGACTGATTGTGGATGTCCCCCTCTGCAAGACGTGGGACAGAGCACGGATGTCCCTCTCTGCAAGACGTGGGACAGAATGCGGATGTCTCCCTCTGCAAGACGAAGACGTGGGACAGAGTGCGGATGTCCCCCTCTGCAAGACGTGGGACAGTGTGTGGATGTCCCCCTCTTCATGGGGGATATATCTCCCTTCTGCTCAAACTACTTCGGTTAATTGAGGTATATAAATATGTATAAGAAATAAAAAAAGATCATACTAATCATTATTGCAATTTCTTACTTTATTGCATATAGTGTATATCAATTATCTTAATATTACACATTGTTATATACAAATTAAATGAAAATAAATGGAGAAAGAAATGTAGTGGTGTTCTCGGGACTCGAACTCAGGACTGCAGTGTGATGTACTATTGATGTCAGCGACGCTACCACTGAGCCATCCTGGACATGGTAGAAGTAGTATTGGAATGATTTTTATGCAACTTGATAACTTGCGTGCTTCCTAAAGTTATTTCAAATAAATATAATTTAATATTCTACATTTTTTTTTTTTTTTTTAATGTAAATGATAAAAATATGTATGAAGTTATTCATTAATATTTGTATTATTAATGATAATTAATGTTATTAACCACCTAATTACCTATAACTGTTAATTGATCTTACCTATAGTTACCTACTGGTGGTTATCACTACAAATCTAGTAACCTACTAGTGTTTACTAGTGTTTATGGTTTTTATCAATAACTACCTAGTGACCTACAACTGATCATCAATACCAACCTAGTACCTACTGGTAGTTATCACTACTTACCTATTACGTAGTATTTATCAGTATCCACTTAGTTACCTACATTACTGTTTGTCAATACCTACCTAGTTACCAGCTGGTGTTTATCAATGCCTAGTTGCCTACAACTGCTTATCAATACCTAACTAGTTACATTCTTGTGTTTATCTATGCCTACCTAGTTGCCTACAAATGTTTATAAATACCAACCTAGGTCCTAGTTACCTTTTAATGCTCATCAATACCTACCTAATTACCTACTAGTGTTCATCAATACCTACCTAGTTACCTACAACTGTTTGTCAATTCCTATCTAGTTATCTGCTAGTGTTTATCAATACTTACCTAGGTACCTACTAGGTAGTGTTCATCAATCTCTACCTACTTACCTACTAGTATTATTAATCAATGCCTACCTAGATACCTACATCTGTTTATCAACAGCTACCTAAATAGTTATATATACTAGTGGTTATCAATACGTACCTAGTTATGATACGTAAATAAAGCTTGAGAATGAACTTGCTGCAATATGTTTCGATATTTTTACCATTAATATTTGCACCACGACTCAACATATAACTTTTCCCGCGTACTTTTCCCCGCGTAAAACAGACGAAGGACAGAGAGGAACATCCCGCGTGGGACAGACGTGGGACAGAGAGGGACATCCCGCGTGGGACAGAGAGGGACATCCAACGTGGGACAGAGAGGGATATCCTGCGTGGGACAGAGAGGGACATCCCGCGTTGGACAGACGTGGGGCAGAGATGGACATCCCGCGTACTATTTCCCGTGTAAAACAGACGAGGGATATCCCGCGTGGGACAGAGAGGGGCATCCGGCGTTCGACAGAGAGGGACATCCCACGTGGGACAGACGTGGAACATCCCGAGTGGGACAGAGAGGGACATCCCGCGTGGAACAGAGTTGGACATCCCGTGTGGGACAGACGGTGGACAGAGAGGGACATCCTGCGTGGGACAGAGAGGGATATCCCACGTGGGACAGACATGGGACAGAGAGGGACATCCTGTATGGGACAGAAAGGGACATTTCGCGTGGGACAGAGAGGGAAGTCCAGCGAGGGACAGAGAGGGACATCCCGCGTGGGAAAGAAGTGGGATGTGAGTGGGATTTAAGACGTGGGACAGACGAGGGACATCCTGTGTGGGACAGACGTGGGATTTCCCCCGTGGGACAGACGAGGGACATCCCGCTTATGCAAGAAGTGGGACGTGAGTGGTATTTCAGACGTTGGAAAGACGTGGGATTTCAGACGTCAATCCCCTGTCCCTCGCTAGCGAGGGATGTCCCCCTCTGTCCCACGCAGGACAGTGAAGTTATGGTTAGCTGGGATGTGAATTGGAATCATGTGGTGAATCACTACTATTCATGTTTTTTTTAAAACCAGAAAACTTATTTATTACTAGCCTATCTGTATGTGGCACCTCAATAGGTGAAATAACTCAAAATCATGACAGAGTTTTCATAAATCTTCTTATTTTTTCGGGTTTTATGATAAAGAACATGAATAGTAGTGATTCACCACATGATTCCAATTCACATGTTACATACGAGATGTCACAAACGGTCTAACAAAAAAGATTATGTAGAATGATCATGAGTAATAATTAAAATCATTTATAGAATGATTAATGATCAATTACTGAAAAGAAACAAGGATTGTTAGGTGCAGCTCCACTTCATGAATAACTGACTTTTATAAAATCGAAGACTGTGCAATTTTATAATTCGAGCAAGTTTGTTCATTCGAGCAATTTAATAATTCAAGCAATTGTTCATTCGAGCAATTTTTCGTTCGAGCAATTGTTTTTGGAGCAATTGTCTTCCGAGCAATTGTTCTTTCGAGCGATTGTTCATTCGAGCAATTGTTTTTCGAGCAATTATTTCCGAGCAATTGTTTTGAGCGAGTAATTGTCTTTAGAGCAATTGTTTTCGAGCAATTTACCTAGAACCGTTTATAATTAATCAGGTTGAGCCAATATGATGTTTCATTGGAAAGGATTTGCCACGTTGAACCAACCTTTCCCCATGGTATTTAAAATTCCAAAAAAATGGAAAACCATAGTATCCCCATGTAATTTCTATGTGACTTTTCAGTCTGCCATCTCTTGCCCATCTAACCATCTAGTGCCCATGTTGGGGCACTCAATACATATAATTATTTTATGCTATATCAGAAATAAAGTAAAAATATTTTATCAGAAATAAATTGCACGAATGGGGCGCAGATTTACACTCCAGATTAGATAGCCTCTTTGATTTACTATGAAATATTTTGAACAATATTACCTAACTTTGATACATTATATGTTGAAATAAATAATATATTAACCTATATATTTGTCCTTTTACAGATAAAAAATATAACATTATATGTATCACGCGCGTTGACTGACCTGCAATATCGACCGATTACATCACGTTCGAATGATAGGGACTTTTTTGTTTAATTTATGGATCTAATTGGTAGATTTAATGTGTGCAGAATATGGGACATTTTCAACACTTTTTGTTCGAACAATCTTTCATTTTTTTTCCATATTTACATGTACATTTCGAGAAACAATATGCAAAATAGAGACCTTTGCCACTTTCTACAACTTGGGCACATGAACATATTTCAATATTGCCGTCAATAAATAGGGATTGATTCGACCATCAATGGATTGTTGCGTGCTCGAATAATATGGAATATATCAAAAATATACTGAAAAAACTAAGAACTTGCCCCGAAAATGGTATAACAAACCCGGAAACTTAATTTCCGGGTTTATAAATGAAGCATTTTCACAAAAAATGGTATTCTAGAAGAAGGTCTTGAGTTCTGAAAATGGCTCTTCTTACCTATATAAACTGTCAAAATTTGGAAATTTGACAGCAGGCCTAAACTAAAATTCTACATCTTATACTGCCGACAATATTCAAATCTGGAACAATAACATATACTAAAGATTATAGATATCTCGATAAGTTATTGTCCTTTATTCTTCGAAAACACAACTAGTTCAATGTAAGCTCACCTGATTAAATGAATGATTATTATCAATTTTTCAAATTGGAGAAATATGTTAACAGCAGTTCGGTATTGATAGCTGCATATGATGATAATTGTAAAGTTAGACACCAGAAGCTATTTGATACCAAAGGGTAATAAATAATGAGTAAAATGTGAGACAATTTTTATATCTGACAACAATATTTGTTCCAGGTGAGGGATGTCTTCACTATTAGAGGTCTCTACATGTCTGAGGTGAGTAAAGAAAATTATAAGGGTAAATACACAGTAGCAGATATCAAGTTACAAAACGATGTTCAGTTTTCGAAAGGAAGTGGATAAAGAAGGATCTTTTCAGTGTATTGTGTCATTAAATAACAATGGAATGGTTCTAGGTCTATTTTGCCGAAAACACCTTCACCGCACGACACTTTCGCCGATAAAAATACAATTATTTACCTAAATAAGGTATACTTATTTTACAGTAAGAAACAGTAAAGTATATATTTTGTCACTGTCAAGTAAAGTATACATTTTGTCACACCAAATAGACAAAATCAATACCTCAAATAAGTATATATTTGTAATTGTATCCGTTTCTTACAATTTAGTAGTTCAATTGTCTTAAGTGTGATTTTAGAGTGTTGCTTATATGACGTCACGCAAACAACATACCCCGATTGTCCTTACTATATTTCAATTCTAGTTCCCGCTTTCGAGGCCAGGTGGCAAAGAAAATAGAAATTGTCGAGAGTAGTGTATCTTATTGTAGTACAATAACTTTGGATATGGTATTTTAAAATAGCAATCTATTTTTTTAAACTTGTACTGTCTAGTACTAAACTAGTACGGTCAAAATATATAACTGTTAAATTGAAATATATTCTGTAATTATTTTAAGTAAATTCAAGTTAATCTTATTTTCAATTTTGTGCTTTTTTAATATTGGATTATAAATATAAATTGTTAAAGTTTAATATGTTAAATTTATATTTAAAAATATATATATATGAATAGATTACTTCATTGCCGAGATTTTTAACACACAATTCTGGAAGAAGTTGGTCGAATTGGCACTGTACTTCGACATCGCCGGTGATATTGCCTATTTTACCGGTACTTTTCTGTACATTGTAATGTTTCATATATTATAAATTTATATATTCGAATATATTCTATGCACCTAAAATATTTAAAAAAAAGGCACAGGAAATATTTTTCTGAATATATATTTGGAATATATTTCTGAATATATATTTGAAATTAAATTAAATATTTTGATAAAAATATTTATTAAATTAGTATTTATAATAAATAATCATATGCGATATTTAAAAAAAAATCTAGACGGTATAATAATTGTTATATTAGATGATTTCGTTATTGAATTCCGTTATTGAAAACGTATTTCGAATCTTATAATATTGGTATGAATTTAGTTTCCCAACATAATGAAAATTTAGCCAGGAAGCTTAACAGGATGGAATTTTAATCGATTTTGCAATAATAAGGTGATTCAAGTTATGTTGATGAAACCTACCTAGATAATATATTTTCTTAATAATTACCTATATGTACGTACATACATACCTAGGTAGCAATACAATTATCATCGTATGGAATTACAATTCAACTTACCTAGGTTGGTACCTATTATAAATAATGTTCACAGAAATGAAATTGACCAGGTTGGAATATACTGGTGTTGAATATATCTACCTAAAACCTTATACAGCCTAATTAAAAGGTAGTTTAATGTAAACATCTCGCAGTAACATAATATATAATTATATAACAGCTTTCTCTCGTAACTATTTAACGTTACGCTACCGGACGTTACGCTACCAGACGTTACGCTACCAGACGTTACGCTACCAGACGTTACGCTACCAGACGTTACGCTAGCAGACGTTTCGCTACCAGACGTTACGTTACAAGACGTTACGCTACCGGACGTTACGCTATCAGACGTTACGCTACCAGACGTTACGCTAGCAGACGTTTCGCTACCAGACGTTACGTTACAAGACGTTACGCTACCGGACGTAACGCTAGCAGACCTTACGCTACCGGACGTTTCGCAACGGAACGTTACGCTACCAGACGTTACGCTACTGGACGTTACGCAACCAGACGTTACGCTACCAGACGTTACGCTACCAGACGTTACGCTACCAAACGCTACGCTACCAGACGTTACGCTACCAGACGTTACGCTACCAGACGTTACGCTACCGGACGTTACGCTACCAAACGTTACGCTAATAGACGTTACGCTTCCGGACGTTATGCTACCGGACGTTACACTACAGGAAATTACGCTACCAGACGTTACATTACCAGACGTTACGCTACCGGACGTTACGCTACCAGACGTTACGTTACCAGACGTTACGCTACCAGACGTTACGCTACCAGACGTTACGCTACCAGACGTTACGCTACCGGACGTTACGCTACAAGACGTTACGCTACCGGACGTTACGCTACAAGACGTTACGCTACCGGACGTTACGCTACCAGACGTTACGCTACCGGACGTTACGCTAACAGACGTTACGCTACCAGACGTTACGCTACCAAACATTACGCTACCAGACGTTACGCTACCAGACGTTACGCTACTAGACGTTACGCTACCAGACATTACGCTACCGGACGTTACGCTACAAGACGACACGCTAGCAGACGTTACGCTACCAGCCGTTACGCTACCGGACGTTAAGCTACCAGACGTTACGCTACCAGACGTTGCGCTAACAGAGGTTACGCTACCGGACGATACGCTACCGGACGTTACGCTACCGGACGTTACGCTTCCAGACGTTACGTTATCAAACGTTACGCTACCAAACGTTATGCTACCAGACGTTACGCTACCAGACGTTACGCTACCAGACGTTACGCTACCAGACGTTAAGCTACCGGACGTTACGCTACTGGACGTTACGCTACCAGACGTTACGCTACCGGACGTTACGCTACCAGACGTTACGCTACCAGACGTTACGCTACCAGACGTTACGCTACCGGACATTACGCTACCAGACGTTACGTTACCTGACGTTACGCAACCGGACATTACGCTACAGGACGATACGCTACCAGACGTTTCGTTACCAGACGTTACGCTACCAGACGTTACGCTACCGGACGTTACGCTACCAGACGTTACGTTACCAGACGTTACGCTACCAGACGTTACGCTACCAGACGTTACGCTACCGGACGTTACGCTACCAGACGTTACGCTACCGGACGTTACACTAAAAGACGTTAGGCTACCGGACGTTACACTACTAGAAGTTACGCTACCAGACGTTACGCTACCAGACGTTACGCTAGCAGACGTTTCGCTACCAGACGTTACGTTACAAGACGTTACGCTACCGGACGTTACGCTACCAGACGTTACGCTACCGGACGTTACGCTACCAGACGTTACGCTACCAGACGTTACGCTAGCAGACGTTTCGCTACCAGACGTTACACTAGCAGACGTTTCGCTACCAGACGTTACGTTACAAGACGTTACGCTACCGGACGTTACGCTACCAGACTTTATGCTACAGGACGTTTCGCTACCGGACGTAACGCTAGCAGACCTTACGCTACCGGACGTTTCGCAACGGAACGTTACGCTACCAGACGTTACGCTACCAGACGTTACGCTACCAGACGTTACGCTACCAAACGTTACGCTACCAGACGTTACGCTACCAGACGTTACGCTACCAGACGTTACGCTACCAGACGTTACGCTAACGGACGTTACGCTACCAAACGTTACGCTACTAGACGTTACGCTTCCGGACGTTATGGTACCGGACGTTACACTACAGGACATTACGCTACCAGACGTTACATTACCAGACGTTACGCTACCGGACGTTACGCTACCAGACGTTACGTTACCAGACGTTACGCTACCAGACGTTACGCTACCAGACGTTACGCTACCAGACGTTACGCTACCGGACGTTACGCTACAAGACGTTACGCTACCGGACGTTACGCTACAAAACGTTACGCTACCGGACGTTACGCTACCAGACGTTACGCTACCGGACGTTACGCTACCAGACGTTACGCTACCAGACGTTACGCTACCAGCCGTTACGCTACCGGACGTTAAGCTACCAGACGTTACGCTACCAGACGTTACGCTAACAGAGATTACGCTACCGGACGTTACGCTACCGGACGTTACACTACAGGAAATTACGCTACCAGACGTTACATTACCAGACGTTACGCTACAGGACGTTACGCTACCAGACGTTACGTTACCAGACGTTACGCTACCAGACGTTACGCTACCAGACGTTACGCTACCAGACGTTACGCTACCGGACGTTACGCTACAAGACGTTACGCTACCGGACGTTACGCTACAAAACGTTACGCTACCGGACGTTACGCTACCAGACGTTACGCTACCGGACGTTACGCTACCAGACGTTACGCTACCGGACGTTACGCTACCAGACGTTACGCTACCAGACGTTACGCTACCAAACATTACGCTACCAAACGTTACGCTACCAGACGTTACGCTATCAGACATTACGCTACCGGACGTTACGCTACAAGACGACACGCTAGCAGACGTTACGCTACCAGCCGTTACGCTACCGGACGTTAAGCTACCAGACGTTACGCTACCAGACGTTACGCTAACAGAGGTTACGCTACCGGACGTTACGCTACCAGACGTTACGCTTCCAGACGTTACGCTACCAAACGTTACGCTACCAGACGTTACGCTACCAGACGTTACGCTACCAGACGTTACGCTACCAGACGTTACGTTACCTGACGTTACGCAACCGGACATTACGCTACAGGACGATACGCTACCAGACGTTTCGTTACCAGACGTTACGCTACCAGACGTTACGCTACCGGACGTTACGCTACCAGACGTTACGTTACCAGACGTTACGCTACCAGACGTTACGCTACCAGACGTTACGCTACCGGACGTTACGCTACCAGACGTTACGCTACCGGACGTTACACTAAAAGACGTTAGGCTACCGGACGTTACACTACTAGAAGTTACGCTACCAGACGTTACGCTACCAGACGTTACGCTAGCAGACGTTTCGCTACCAGACGTTACGTTACAAGACGTTACGCTACCGGACGTTACGCTACCAGACGTTACGCTACCGGACGTTACGCTACCAGACGTTACGCTACCAGACGTTACGCTAGCAGACGTTTCGCTACCAGACGTTACACTAGCAGACGTTTCGCTACCAGACGTTACGTTACAAGACGTTACGCTACCGGACGTTACGCTACCAGACTTTATGCTACAGGACGTTTCGCTACCGGACGTAACGCTAGCAGACCTTACGCTACCGGACGTTTCGCAACGGAACGTTACGCTACCAGACGTTACGCTACCAGACGTTACGCTACCAGACGTTACGCTACCAAACGTTACGCTACCAGACGTTACGCTACCAGACGTTACGCTACCAGACGTTACGCTACCAGACGTTACGCTAACGGACGTTACGCTACCAAACGTTACGCTACTAGACGTTACGCTTCCGGACGTTATGGTACCGGACGTTACACTACAGGACATTACGCTACCAGACGTTACATTACCAGACGTTACGCTACCGGACGTTACGCTACCAGACGTTACGTTACCAGACGTTACGCTACCAGACGTTACGCTACCAGACGTTACGCTACCAGACGTTACGCTACCGGACGTTACGCTACAAGACGTTACGCTACCGGACGTTACGCTACAAAACGTTACGCTACCGGACGTTACGCTACCAGACGTTACGCTACCGGACGTTACGCTACCAGACGTTACGCTACCAGACGTTACGCTACCAGCCGTTACGCTACCGGACGTTAAGCTACCAGACGTTACGCTACCAGACGTTACGCTAACAGAGATTACGCTACCGGACGTTACGCTACCGGACGTTACACTACAGGAAATTACGCTACCAGACGTTACATTACCAGACGTTACGCTACAGGACGTTACGCTACCAGACGTTACGTTACCAGACGTTACGCTACCAGACGTTACGCTACCAGACGTTACGCTACCAGACGTTACGCTACCGGACGTTACGCTACAAGACGTTACGCTACCGGACGTTACGCTACAAAACGTTACGCTACCGGACGTTACGCTACCAGACGTTACGCTACCGGACGTTACGCTACCAGACGTTACGCTACCGGACGTTACGCTACCAGACGTTACGCTACCAGACGTTACGCTACCAAACATTACGCTACCAAACGTTACGCTACCAGACGTTACGCTATCAGACATTACGCTACCGGACGTTACGCTACAAGACGACACGCTAGCAGACGTTACGCTACCAGCCGTTACGCTACCGGACGTTAAGCTACCAGACGTTACGCTACCAGACGTTACGCTAACAGAGGTTACGCTACCGGACGTTACGCTACCAGACGTTACGCTTCCAGACGTTACGCTACCAAACGTTACGCTACCAAACGTTATGCTATCAGACGTTACACTACCAGACGTTACGCTACCAGACGTTACGCTACCAGACGTTACGCTACCGGACGTTACGCTACCGGACGTTACGCTACCAGACGTTACGCAACCGGACGTTACGCTACCAGACGTTACGCTACCAGACGTTACGCTACCAGACGTTACGCTACCAGATGTTACGCTACCAAACGTTATGCTACCAGACGTTACGCTACCGGACATTACGCTACCAGACGTTACGTTACCTGACGTTACGCTACCGGACATTACGCTACAGGACGATACGCTACCAGACGTTTCGTTACCAGACGTTACGCTACCAGACGTTACGCTACCGGACGTTACGCTACCAGACGTTACGTTACCAGACGTTACGCTACCAGACGTTACGCTACCAGACGTTACGCTACCGGACGTTACGCTACCAGACGTTACGCTACCGGACGTTACGCTAAAAGACGTTAGGCTACCGGACGTTACACTACTAGAAGTTACGCTACCAGACGTTACGCTACCAGACGTTACGCTACCAGACGTTCCGCTACCAGACGTTACGTTACAAGACGTTACGCTACCGGACGTTACGCTACCAGACGTTACGCTACCAGACGTTACGCTACCAGACGTTACGCTACCAGACGTTACGCTAGCAGACGTTTCGCTACCAGACGTTACGTTACAAGACGTTACGCTACCGGACGTTACGCTACCAGACTTTATGCTACAGGACGTTTCGCTACCGGACGTAACGCTAGCAGACCTTACGCTACCAGACGTTTCGCAACGGAACGTTACGCTACCAGACGTTACGCTACTGGACGTTACGCAACCAGACGTTACGCTACCAGACGTTACGCTACCAAACGCAACGCTACCAGACGTTACGCTACCAGACGTTACGCTACCAGACGTTACGCTACCAGACGTTACGCTACCGGACGTTACGCTACCAAACGTTACGCTACTAGACGTTACGCTTCCGGACGTTATGCTACCGGACGTTACACTACAGGACATTACGCTACCAGACGTTACATTACCAGACGTTACGCTACCGGACGTTACGCTACCAGACGTTACGTTACCAGACGTTACGCTACCAGACGTTACGCTACCAGACGTTACGCTACCAGACGTTACGCTACCGGACGTTACGCTACAAGACGTTACGCTACCGGACGTTACGCTACAAAACGTTACGCTACCGGACGTTACGCTACCAGACGTTACGCTACCGGACGTTACGCTACCAGACGTTACGCTACCAGCCGTTACGCTACCGGACGTTAAGCTACCAGACGTTACGCTACCAGACGTTACGCTAACAGAGGTTACGCTACCGGACGTTACGCTACCGGACGTTACGCTACCGGACGTTACGCTTCCAGACGTTACGCTACCAAACGTTACGCTACCAAACGTTATGCTATCAGACGTTACGCTACCAGACGTTACGCTACCAGACGTTACGCTACCAGACGTTACGCTACCGGACGTTACGCTACCGGACGTTACGCTACCAGACGTTACGCTACCGGACGTTACGCTACCAGACGTTACGCTACCAGACGTTACGCTACCAAACGTTATGCTACCAGACGTTACGCTACCGGACATTACGCTACCAGACGTTACGTTACCTGACGTTACGCTACCGGACATTACGCTACAGGACGATACGCTACAAGACGTTACGCTACCGGACGTTACGCTACAAAACGTTACGCTACCGGACGTTACGTTACCAGACGTTACGCTACCAGACGTTACGCTACCAGACGTTACGCTACCAGACGTTACGCTACCAGACGTTACGCTACCGGACGTTACGCTACAAGACGTTACGCTACCGGACGTTACGCTACAAAACGTTACGCTACCGGACGTTACGCTACCAGACGTTACGCTACCGGACGTTACGCTACCAGACGTTACGCTACCGAACGTTACGCTACCAGACGTTACGCTACCAGACGTTACGCTACCAAACGTTACGCTACCAGACGTTACGCTACCAGACGTTACCTTACTAGACGTTACGCTACCAGACATTACGCTACCGGACGTTACGCTACAAGACGACATGCTAGCAGACGTTACGCTACCAGCCGTTACGCTACCGGACGTTAAGCTACCAGACGTTACGCTAACAGAGGTTACGCTACCGGACGTTACGCTACCAGACGTTACGTTACCAGACGTTACGCTACCAGACATTACGCTACCGGACGTTACGCTACCAGACGTTACGCTACCGGACGTTACGCTACAAGACGTTACGCTACCGGACGTTACGCTACAAAACGTTACGCTACCGGACGTTACGCTACCAGACGTTACGCTACCGGACGTTACGCTACCAGACGTTACGCTACCGGACGTTACGCTACCAGTCGTTACGCTACCAGACGTTACGCTACCAAACGTTACGCTACCAGACGTTAGGCTACCAGACGTTACGCTACTAGACGTTACGCTACCAGACATTACGCTACCGGACGTTACGCTACAAGACGACACGCTAGCAGACGTTACGCTACCAGCCGTTACGCTACCGGACGTTAAGCTACCAGACGTTACGCTACCAGACGTTACGCTAACAGAGGTTACGCTACCGGACGTTACGCTACCGGACGTTACGCCATCGGACGTTACGCTACCGGACGTTACGCTTCCAGACGTTACGCTACCAAACGTTACGCTACCAAACGTTATGCTATCAGACGTTACGCTACCAGACGTTACGCTACCAGACGTTACGCTACCAGACGTTACGCTACCGGATGTTACGCTACCGGACGTTACGCTACCAGACGTTACGCTACCGGACGTTACGCTACCAGACGTTACGCTACCAGACGTTATGCTACCAGACGTTACGCTACCAAACGTTATGCTACCAGACGTTACGCTACCGGACATTACGCTACCAGACGTTACGTTACCTGACGTTACGCTACCAGATGTTACGCTACCAGATTTTACGCTACCGGACGTTATGCTACCAGACGTTACGCTACCAGACGTTACGCTACCAAACGTTACGCTACCAGACGTTAGGCTACCAGACGTTACGCTACTAGACGTTACGCTACCAGACATTACGCTACCGGAAGTTACGCTACAAGACGACACGCTAGCAGACGTTACGCTACCGGACGTTACGTTACCAGACGTTACGCTACCAGACGTTACGCTACCAGACGTTACGCTACCAAACGTTATGCTACCAGACGTTACGCTACCGGACATTACGCTACCAGACGTTACGTTACCTGACGTTACGCTACCAGATGATACGCTACCGGACGTTACGCTAAAAGACGTTAGGCTACCGGACGTTACACTACTAGAAGTTACGCTACCAGACGTTACGCTACCAGACGTTACGCTACCAGACGTTACGCTACCAGACGTTACGCTAGCAGACGTTTCGCTACCAGACGTTACGTTACAAGACGTTACGCTACCGGACGTTACGCTACCAGACGTTACGCTACCAGACGTTACGCTACCAGACGTTACGCTACCAGACGTTACGCTAGCAGACGTTTCGCTACCAGACGTTACGTTACAAGACGTTACGCTACCGGACGTTACGCTACCAGATTTTATGCTACCGGACGTTTCGCTACCGGACGTAACGCTAGCAGACCTTACGCTACCGGACGTTTCGCAACGGAACGTTACGCTACCAGACGTTACGCTACTGGACGTTACGCTACCAGACGTTACGCTACCAGACGTTACGCTACCAGACGTTACGCTACCAGACGTTACGCTACCAGACGTTACGCTACCAAACGCTACGCTACCAGACGTTACGCTACCAGACGTTACGCTACCAGACGTTACGCTACCAGACGTTACGCTACCGGACGTTACGCTACCAAACGTTACGCTACTAGACGTTACGCTTCCGGACGTTATGCTACCGGACGTTACACTACAGGACATTAAGCTACCAGACGTTATGCTACCGGACGTTACGCTACCAGACGTTACGTTACCAGACGTTACGCTACCAGACGTTACGCTACCAGACGTTACGCTACCAGACGTTACGCTACCAGACGTTACGCTACCGGACGTTACGCTACAAGACGTTACGCTACCGGACGTTACGCTACAAAACGTTACGCTACCGGACGTTACGCTACAAGACGTTACGCTACCGGACGTTACGCTACCAGACGTTACGCTACCGAACGTTACGCTACCAGACGTTACGCTACCAGACGTTACGCTACCAAACGTTACGCTACCAGACGTTACCTTACTAGACGTTACGCTACCAGACATTACGCTACCGGACGTTACGCTACAAGACGACATGCTAGCAGACGTTACGCTACCAGCCGTTACGCTACCGGACGTTAAGCTACCAGACGTTACGCTAACAGAGGTTACACTACCGGACGTTACGCTACCGGACGCTACGCTACCAGACTTTATGCTACAGGACGTTTCGCTACCGGACGTAACGCTAGCAGACCTTACGCTACCGGACGTTTCGCAACGGAACGTTACGCTACCAGACGTTACGCTACTGGACGTTACGCAACCAGACGTTACGCTACCAGACGTTACGCTACCAGACGTTACGCTACCATACGCTACGCTACCAGACGTTACGCTACCAGACGTTACGCTACCAGACGTTACGCTACCGGACGTTACGCTACCAGACGTTACGCTACCGGACGTTACGCTACCAGTCGTTACGCTACCAGACGTTACGCTACCAAACGTTACGCTACCAGACGTTAGGCTACCAGACGTTACGCTACTAGACGTTACGCTACCAGACATTACGCTACCGGACGTTACGCTACAAGACGACACGCTAGCAGACGTTACGCTACCAGCCGTTACGCTACCGGACGTTAAGCTACCAGACGTTACGCTACCAGACGTTACGCTAACAGAGGTTACGCTACTGGACGTTACGCTACCGGACGTTACGCTACCGGACGTTACGCTACCGGACGTTACGCTTCCAGACGTTACGCTACCAAACGTTACGCTACCAAACGTTATGCTATCAGACGTTACGCTACCAGACGTTACGCTACCGGACGTTACGCTACCGGACGTTACGCTACCAGACGTTACGCTACCGGACGTTACGCTACCAGACGTTACGCTACCAGACGTTACGCTACCAGACGTTACGCTACCAAACGTTATGCTACCAGACGTTACGCTACCGGACATTACGCTACCAGACGTTACGTTACCTGACGTTACGCTACCAGATGTTACGCTACCGGACATTACGCTACAGGACGATACGCTACCAGACGTTTCGTTACCAGACGTTACGCTACTAGACGTTACGCTACCGGACGTTACGCTACCAGACGTTACGTTACCAGACGTTACGCTACCAGACGTTACGCTACCAGACGTTACGCTACCGGACGTTACGCTACCAGACGTCACGCTACCGGACGTTACGCTAAAAGACGTTAGGCTACCGGACGTTACACTACTAGAAGTTACGCTACCAGACGTTACGCTACCAGACGTTACGCTACCAGACGTTACGCTACCAGACGTTACGCTAGCAGACGTTACGCTACCAGACGTTACGTTACAAGACGTTACGCTACCGGACGTTACGCTACCAGACGTTACGCTACCAGACGTTACGCTACCAGACGTTACGTTACAAGACGTTACGCTACCGGACGTTACGTTACAAGACGTTACGCTACCGGGCGTTACGCTACCAGACGTTACGCTACCAGACGTTTCGCTACCAGACGTTACGTTACAAGACGTTACGCTACCGGACGTTACGCTACCAGACTTTATGCTACCGGACGTTTCGCTACCGGACGTAACGCTAGCAGAACTTACGCTACCGGACGTTTCGCAACGGAACGTTACGCTACCAGACGTTACGCTACTGGACGTTACGCTACCAGACGTTACGCTACCAGACGTTACGCTACCAGACGTTACGCTACCAAACGCTACGCTACCAGACGTTACGCTACCAGACGTTACGCTACCAGACGTTACGCTACCGGACGTTACGCTACCAAACGTTACGCTACTAGACGTTACGCTTCCGGACGTTATGCTATCGGACGGTACACTACAGGACATTACGCTACCAGACGTTACATTACCAGACGTTACGCTACCGGACGTTACGCTACCAGACGTTACGTTACCAGACGTTACGCTACCAGACGTTACGCTACCAGACGTTACGCTACCAGACGTTACGCTACCAGACGTTACGCTACCGGACGTTACGCTACAAGACGTTACGCTACCGGACGTTACGCTACAAAACGTTACGCTACCGGACGTTACGCTACCAGACGTTACGCTACCGGACGTTACGCTACCAGACGTTACGCTACCGAACGTTACGCTACCAGACGTTACGCTACCAGACGTTACGCTACCAAATGTAACGCTACCAGACGTTACGCTACCAGACGTTACCTTACTAGACGTTACGCTACCAGACATTACGCTACCGGACGTTACGCTACAAGACGACATGCTAGCAGACGTTACGCTACCAGCCGTTACGCTACCGGACGTTAAGCTACCAGACGTTACGCTACCAGACGTTACGCTACCAGACGTTACGCTAACAGAGGTTACGCTACCGGACGTTACGCTACCGGACGTTACGCTACCGGACGTTACGCTTCCAGACGTTACGCAACCAAACGTTACGCTACCAAACGTTATGCTATCAGACGTTACGCTACCAGACGTTACGCTACCAGACGTTACGCTACCAGACGTTACGCTACCAGACGTTACGCTACCGGACGTTACGCTACCAGACGTTACGCTACCAGACGTTACGCTACCGGACGTTACGCTACCAGACGTTACGCTACCAGACGTTACGCTACCAGACGTTACGCTACCAAACGTTATGCTACCAGACGTTACGGTACCGGACAGTACGCTTCCAGACGTTACGTTACCAGACGTTACGCTACCAGATGTTACGCTACCGGACGTTACGCTACCGGACGATACGCTACCAGACGTTTCGTTAACAGACGTTACGCTACCAGACGTTACGCTACCGGACGTTACGCTACCAGACGTTACGTTACCAGACGTTACGCTACCAGACGTTACGCTACCAGACGTTACGCTACCGGACGTTACGCTACCAGACGTTACGCTACCGGACGTTACGCTAAAAGACGTTAGGCTACCGGACGTTACACTACTAGAAGTTACGCTACCAGACGTTACGCTACCGGACGTTACGCTACCGGACGTTACGCTACCGGACGTTACGCTACCGGACGTTATGCTATCGGACGTTACGCTTCCGGACGTTATGCTATCGGACGTTACACTACAGGACATTACGCTACCAGACGTTACGCTACCAGACGTTACGCTTCCGGACGTTATGCTATCGGACGTTACACTACAGGACATTACGCTACCAGACGTTACATTACCAGACGTTACGCTACCGGACGTTACGCTACCAGACGTTAAGTTACCAGACGTTACGCTAAGAGACGTTACGCTACCAGACGTTACGCTACCAGACGTTACGCTACCAGACGTTACGCTACCGGACGTTACGCTACAAGACGTTACGCTACCGGACGTTACGCTACAAAACGTTACGCTACCGGACGTTACGCTACCAGACGTTACGCTACCGGACGTTACGCTACCAGACGTTACGCTACCGAACGTTACGCTACCAGACGTTACGCTACCAGACGTTACGCTACCAAACGTAACGCTACCAGACGTTACGCTACCAGACGTTACCTTACTAGACATTACGCTACCAGACATTACGCTACCGGACGTTACGCTACAAGACGACATGCTAGCAGACGTTACGCTACCAGCCGTTACGCTACCGGACGTTAAGCTACCAGACGTTACGCTACCAGACGTTACGCTACCAGACGTTACGCTAACAGAGGTTAAGCTACCGGACGTTACGCTACCGGACGTTACGCTACCGGACGTTACGCTACCGGACGTTACGCTTCCAGACGTTACGCAACCAAACGTTACGCTACCAAACGTTATGCTATCAGACGTTACGCTACCAGACGTTACGCTACCAGACGTTACGCTACCAGACGTTACGCTACCGGACGTTACGCTACCGGACGTTACGCTACCAGACGTTACGCTACCGGACGTTACGCTACCAGACGTTACGCTACCAGACGTTACGCTACCAGACGTTACGCTACCAAACGTTATGCTACCAGACGTTACGGTACCGGACAGTACGCTACCAGACGTTACGTTACCAGACGTTATGCTACCAGATGTTACGCTACCGGACGTTACGCTACCGGTCGATACGCTACCAGACGTTTCGTTACCAGACGTTACGCTACCAGACGTTACGCTACCGGACGTTACTCTACCAGACGTTACGTTACCAGACGTTACGCTACCAGACGTTACGCTACCAGACGTTACGCTACCGGACGTTACGCTACCAGACGTTACGCTACCGGACGTTACGCTAAAAGACGTTAGGCTACCGGACGTTACACTACTAGAAGTTACGCTACCAGACAATACGCTACCGGACGTTACGCTACCGGACGTTACGCTACCGGACGTTACGCTACCGGACGTTACGCTACCGGACGTTACGCTACCGGACGTTACGCTACCGGACGTTACGCTACCGGACGTTACGCTACCGGACGTTACGCTACCGGACGTTACGCTACCAGACATTACGCTACTAGACGTTACGCTACCAGACGTTACGCTACCGGAGGTTATGCTACCAGACGTTACGCTACCGGACGTTACGCTACCAGACGTTACGCTACCAAACGTTACGCTACCTGACGTTACGCTACCAAATGTTACGCTACCAGACGTTACGCTACCAGACATTACGCTACCGGACGTTACGCTACAAGACGTCACGCTAGCAGACGTTCCGCTACCAGACGTTACGCTACCGGACGTTACGCTACCAGACATTACGCTACCAGACGTTACGCTACCAGACGTTACGTTACCGGAGGTTACGCTACCAGACGTTACGCTACCGGACGTTACGCTACCAGACGTTACGCTACCAAACGTTACGCTATCTGACGTTACGCTACCAAATGTTACGCTACCAGACGTTACGCTACCGGAGGTTACGCTACCAGACGTTACGCTACCGGACGTTACGCTACCAGAAGTTACGCTACCAAACGTTACGCTACCTGACGTTACGCTACCAAATGTTACGCTACCAGACGTTACGCTACCGGACGTTACGCTACCAGACGTTACGCTACCAGACGTTACGCTACCAGACGTTACGCTACCAGACGTTACGCTACCGGACGTTACGCTACCGGACGTTACGCTACCAGACGTTACGCTACCGGACGTTACGCTACCAGACGTTACGCTACCGGACGTTACGCTACCGGACGTTACGCTAAAAGACGTTAGGCTACCGGACGTTACACTACTAGAAGTTACGCTACCAGACAATACGCTACCGGACGTTACGCTACCGGACGTTACGCTACCGGACGTTACGCTACCGGACGTTACGCTACCGGACGTTACGCTACCGGACGTTACGCTACCGGACGTTACGCTACCGGACGTTACGCTACCGGACGTTACGCTACCAGACATTACGCTACTAGACGTTACGCTACCAGACGTTACGCTACCGGAGGTTATGCTACCAGACGTTACGCTACCGGACGTTACGCTACCAGACGTTACGCTACCAAACGTTACGCTACCTGACGTTACGCTACCAAATGTTACGCTACCAGACGTTACGCTACCAGACATTACGCTACCGGACGTTACGCTACAAGACGTCACGCTAGCAGACGTTCCGCTACCAGACGTTACGCTACCGGACGTTACGCTACCAGACATTACGCTACCAGACGTTACGCTACCAGACGTTACGTTACCGGAGGTTACGCTACCAGACGTTACGCTACCGGACGTTACGCTACCAGACGTTACGCTACCAAACGTTACGCTATCTGACGTTACGCTACCAAATGTTACGCTACCAGACGTTACGCTACCGGAGGTTACGCTACCAGACGTTACGCTACCGGACGTTACGCTACCAGAAGTTACGCTACCAAACGTTACGCTACCTGACGTTACGCTACCAAATGTTACGCTACCAGACGTTACGCTACCGGACGTTACGCTACCAGACGTTACGCTACCAGACGTTACGCTACCAGACGTTACGCTACCAGACGTTACGCTACCGGACGTTACGCTACCGGACGTTACGCTACCAGACGTTACGCTACCGGACGTTACGCTACCAGACGTTACGCTACCGGACGTTACGCTACCGGACGTTACGCTACCAGACGTTTCGTCACCAGACGTTACGCTACCAGACGTTACGCTACCGGACGTTACGCTACCAGACGTTACGTTACCAGACGTTACGCTACCGGACGTTACGCTACCGGACGTTACGCTACCAGACGTTTCGTTACCAGACGTTACGCTACCAGACGTTACGCTACCGGACGTTACGCTACCAGACGTTAGGCTACCGGACGTTACACTACTAGATGTTACGCTACCAGACGTTACGCTACCGGACGTTACGCTACCGGACGTTACGCTACCGGACGTTACGCTACCGGACGTTACGCTACCAGACATTACGCTACCAGACGTTACGCTACCAGACGTTACGCTACCGGACGTTACGCTACCAGACGTTACGCTACCAGACGTTACGCTACCGGACGTTACGCTACCTGACGTTACGCTACCAAACGTTACGCTACCTGACGTTACGCTACCAAACGTTACGCTACCAGACGTTACGCTACCAGACATTACGCTACCGGACGTTACGCTGCAAGACGTCACGCTAGCAGACGTTACGCTACCAGCCGTTACGCTACCTGACGTTACGCTACCAAACGTTACGCTACCAGAGGTTACGCTACCGGACGTTACGCAACCGGATGTTACGCTACAAGACGTCACGCTAGCAGACGTTACGCTACCAGATGTTACGCTACCAGACGTTACGCTACCAGACGTTACGCTACCAGACGTTACGCTACCGGACGTTTCGTTACCAGACGTTACGCTACCGGACGTTTCGTTACTAGTACGTTTCGTTACTGAACATTTCGCTACCAGACATTTCACAACCGGACAATTCGCTGCCAGAGATTTCGCTATCGGACGTTGTTGATAATAAGGGATATTGTTGATAAATAGTTTGAGATAACAAAATTATAGTCAATGGAGAATACATATATAAAATAATTGCCAGCAATTATTTATTCCTACAAAAATACTTCATCAATTTGATATTTCATCACAGGGTAAGTTCCAGGTTATCGGACAGCTGCATATTATACCACACTTTAAATTAAATATTCAATAATTATTTGATTCGTAATTTTAATAAGTATCCAATATACATATATACTGATATCATGGTTACCAATTACATTAAAAGTTGAATGATAAAATTAAAGTATATTTTTTAACCTATCCAAAAATGTGAAACTGTTCTATAATTCAGAATGTTATTTCGTACAGGCCTTCGGACACATGATTGAAACGCCATTGGTTCGACCATGTCGATATGAAACTTGACATTCCATGTTCTAGAAGTTTTTGAGCTCAAATGACTAGTGTGAATTTTTTTCATCTTTCAATACACCACTTTACTCTCAAAGCTTTATAAGTTTATACCATATACAGTTCTAATTGATTATGGTTAGCAATGAAAGATTATGGTGGGCGATGCAAGATTATGGTGGGCAGTGAAAGGTTTTGATGGGCAATGAAATATTATGGTGGGCAGTGCAGGATTATGGTGGGCATTGAAAGATTATGGTGGGTACTGAAAGATTATTGTGGGTACTGAAAGATTATGGTGGGCAATGAAAGATTATGGTGGGCAATGATAGATTATGGTGGGCAATGATAGATTATGGTGGGCAATGAAGGATTATGGTGCGCAATGAAGAATTATGGTGGGCAATAAAGGATTATAGTGGGCAATGAAAGATTTTGGCGGGCAATGAAAGATTATGGTGGGCAATGAAGGATTATGGTGGGCAATGAAGGATTATGGTGGACAATGAAGGATTATGGTGGATAATGAAGGATTATGGTGGATAATGAAGGATTATGGTGGATAATGAAGGATTATGGTGGATAATGAAGGATTATGGTGGGCAATGAAGGATTATGGTGGATAATGAAAGATTATGGTGGGCAATGAAGGATTATGGTGGATAATGAATGATTATGGTGGATAATGAAAGATTAGGGCGGGCAATTAAGGATTATGGTGGGCAATGAAGGTTTATGGTGGGTAATGAAGGATTTTTGTTGGCAATAAAGGATTACGGTGGGTAATAAAGGATTATGGTGGATAATGAAGGATTATGGTGGGCAATGAAGGATTATGGTGGATACTGAAAGATTATGGTGGGCAATGAAGGATTATGGTGGATAATGAATGATTATGGTGGATAATGAAAGATTATGGTGTGCAATGATAGATTATGGTGGGCAATGATAGATTATGGTGGGCAATTAAGGATTATGGTGGGCAATGAAGGTTTATGGTGGGTAATGAAGGATTTTTGTTGGCAATAAAGGATTACGGTGGGTAATAAAGGATTACGGTGGGTAATAAACGATTATGGTGGATAATGATAGAAATATTAAAGTGGCAATGAGAGATTAAGATGGGGCCATCCTAATCTCTCATGTATGTATTATAGAAATATTTTAAATATTAAAATCGTGACATTTTTTTTGCAACCAACAGACAAAGACGAAAAATGTGAGGTATCGGAATGATAAAATATTCAATTTAACTAGTATCAAATATTATTTCACTTGGATCAAATATTATTTCACTTGGATCAAATATTATTTCACATTGATCAAATTGAAATTCACTTGGATTAAATTGAAATTCACTTGGATCAAATATTATTTCATTTGAATCAACTAGAACTGTAAATGGTATAGATGATTTTAAAAAATCCGGCTGCGTCTAAAATGCCTGAAAATGGTAACTTCAATTTTTTTGAACTATCCGTTATCGCCATATTTCTTGAAGCTCGATAAAGTCGTCCATTACACCAATATTCCAAACTGGTTTTTGAACCACTTCTAGTTGGATTTCGACCTTTTTGAAAATAGTTGCGTAATCAGCGTTTGAAGACGAATCGGATTAGTGTCCTAACTAACCACTTTCTCGTTTCCTTCCTTTTCTAAGATTCTAAGATACGCCACAAAATGAAGTTGACATCTACAGAGCTAACTAGATAACATGACTGGTTTGTGCATGATCTGAATAAAGGTTTTTCTTGAATAAGTTTTTTGTTTATTGTTTAAATTAAATTTTCTTTGACAATATGGAAGAACTCTTTATTCCGCATCTATTTTTCGAATTTATTGATTGGCTTTTGGACAAAAGGTCGATGCGCGTTTGACCTCGTAACTCCTTTATTAAGTAAATTTTCTAAAATCTGGTTCCGGAAAAATGTTTACAAACTTCATCAAAATTTATTTTATTCACGAGTTTTTTTCGAAATTTCGCCTGATTCGAAAGATAAGAGATATTGAAATATTCGAACGTCTATAAATATCGAATATATAGTGAATTTCGAACGGGACTAAGTGCATTGTATTACTATATTATTATGCTACAATCCCGTGAAAAAAGTTCTGATTTTGAACTCGGGTGTCGAAATCACACTTATATTTGAAAACCCTCTTGTATTTCGAAAACCAGATTGAATTTCTGCAAACGGACAACATATTCGTGACCTACGTCCAAAATTCTATCCAATCACTAAGTTTCCAAAAAATCGAAACATTGAATAAAATATTAGGACGAGTTGAATTTCTTCAATTTTATACACAAAAATAAAAAATTGAATCTCAAATACGAAAATTACGACCAATTTCGAACAGATATAATTTCAAAGGATACCATTTCTTACTAAACTTAGCCTTCTGAATCGAACTGTGAAATCAGCTAAGCTCTGGATGATCGTTTTACAAAAATGAACTTTTTAAAAAAGTATATTTTTAATATTTTCAAAATGGAGTGTTTGAGATAATTCAAACATATAAATAGGCTATTTTTAACCTTCCGAATCCGATTATGTACTTTAAATGATCATTTTCGGACTCTTTGAAGGTTTTTATTTTAATTAAGTTGTGTTTCATCTCACGCGGAAAAGCCGAAACTATGAAATTATAAAACTAAAATACCTAATTGATTCAGGTTAAATACAGTTTAAAGTGTAGTTTATGATATTAATGATAGCATGGTGTTATTTCTTTCAAATTAGCCAAATATTGCTTTCCTTTTATCTATTTTTCCTATTCTATAATAATCACATTCAGTGTTCACTCACTGAACTTTTCCGCAGTTCACTAAACGTTAACGGTTAGTTTTAAATTTCTCAACTGTGATGTTGAGCTGTACCTATTTCGTTCTTTGGCGCGGACTCGTTAAAGTAGGTCCTACTTTGCCATGGACTCGGGAAAGTAGCTGCTAGTAGTATTTTCATAAATAGCTTATTGTCGATGTACATAGACTATTTTTAACCTTCCGAATCCGATTATGTACATAAAATAATAATTTTCGGATTCTTTGAAGGTTTTTATTATAATTAAAACGTGTTCATTCTGACGCGGAAAAGCCGAAGTCATAAAATTAGTTAACTAAAATACCTAGTTGATTCATCCTGAATACATTTTAAAGTATAGTTTATGAAATGAATGATAGCGTGGTGTTATTTCTTTCAAAATTAGCTAAATAATGCTTCCCATTTATCTATTACTCTTATTTAAAAAACATTTCATTCAGTGTCCATTCACTGAACTTTTTCGCACAATCCGCGGTTCAGTAAATATTAACTAAAATTTTTCAGATTTATTTTCTGATTATATTTCCGGATGATTTTCTTTTCTCTGATAGTACATCACCCCAGTGACTCTTTTCTGTGATAGTACATCATCACAGTGACTCTTTTCTCCGATAGTACATCATCACAGTCAAAATTTCGATGGGCAAAATTCCTGTCACCGTATTCAACCTATGTCCTATGTACGAGTTTAGCTGCCAGCAATCATTCTAATTTTTAAGCTAAAATGAAAAATATTTATATATTAAATAAGCTAAAATAAAAAATTTCTTTGAATTATGTGTGCAACTGTGCAATGTGCATATTGTACTGAGGAGATATATTAATTTAAATCTCATAGAACAGAGCTACAGAATGTGAAATTGCTTGTTCTTATTTCTAAACTGTTGAACCATGCTACTTCTATACTTAACAGGTTGAAATACTTCCTGAAGGACAGGTTCCTACTGAAGCAGAGGATGAAATAACCTGTACGGTGGCTACCATCGAACCTACTGACAGTGGTATGAAGTTTATGAAATACATCGCTAGTCCTGAAGAGGCACTGTCGCAATCCTGCCTCTGGATAGACTACGCAGCCTCGACTTTTGAGGAGTGTGCAGATGCAGCTGCTGCTGCAGGTGAGTAAAATACACTATTGTCCAACTCACACAAATACAGAGATTTGTTAATTTTAGAGGTTAATTCAAACTCAACGTTGAACGTTTTTTGTAATATCAAAATTTCTATCAATTAGGAACCAGCCTTAAAACAAGGAGAAAACAATATATTTTGTGCTGGTTTGTTAGACCTTCTCTGTTCTAAAGCTTGAATACTCAAAAAACTTTCAAGATTTAAAAATTACCCTTTAAATGGGAACATTCCTTGAGTATAAATCTCTTCATTCACCTTAATATGCATTATGTAATCACTATAAATTATCATAATTTTTCAGCATCCAAGATGTTCCTGTTTGACGAAGACAGGTGCCAAATTTCAGATGAGCTCTATGAGAGAACTGATATGTGTGCCAAGAACCATTCCCAAATGGTTTATGTGGACGTTGATGCAGGTAGTGTCACATAAATAATAAGTATAAATTGTATAATCTTAACTATATCATTTAGCTGGGTGAAGAAATCAATTGACCGGAGATCATTTGATTCCCAGTCGTCTTGTTTTATGTCTATACTCCTAGTGTACCTTTTGGCTTTTTATTGGTGTTCATATTAATAACATAATATATATTAGAGATATGCATATTGCAATTTATTAAGTTTAAGAAAACAAAGTAATAGAGGAAAAAACAGCTAACACGAATTTTTTTTTTTACATTCAGATAAGTACCAAGTGACGCTATCAAGTTACGATCAAAAAAAATAATATTTAATGACAAAATCAAATGCACTTGTAGGTTAGGGTGGATCGTTTTGAGTTCTTTTTTCTCGATTTTGCCCTAGCTACAGCAGTGACGTATCTAGGATTCGGTCGGGGGGGGGGAACTTTTCAAATTTATTCCATGTGTCTGAAAAAATCTACGGATTAGTTATCAGACTTGAAAAAATGTCAGTTATTTGATTCTTTTAATTGTTTTCAACATGCTTACACTGTAACTGTGTTCCATCAGAAGCATCATTTTTAAATTGCGAATTGGGAGAACTTAAAATGATTCAAGCTGTATTATGTATACGTCAATTGTTCATAAGAATGTTTTTTTATCATCCCATTAATATTAGCATTGATCTTCAACCTTAAAAATGTTTCTGAATTTGAGAAGTAATGGATCGTCATGTACTCTGTAGCTTGCTAAAATACTTCCTCCTACAACAGTGCGTCGAAAATTCATGCTTCAATCCAAGCTAAATAGAAGTTAAATCTTACCACACCTGAAAAAGTTCACAAGTGCTCGTGGTCTTTTCAATAAGACTGCTTCTGTAATCTATGAATGAAAATAAAACCAAAAGAAACAGAAGCAGTGATTCAAAAGGCGTAGAGTTTCTTAGAAGAAACTCCCAGTTGTTCTCTCAGAAAAGCTTCTCAGCAGATTTCACCCACCAAATTTTCGTTGTGGAGGATCGACACACATGATTTTCGTTTCTGTTTTTATCATTACACCTCATTTTAATCATTAACTGATGTCCATAAAGCACAGAGAAGTCAGTTTTGTCAGTGGATTCTGCAGCAACCTCTGCCTCCATCAAAAAAACACATGAAAAAACGGAGTGTAGACTAATGAAAATATCAATGGAATAAATGATAAGTATGATGCTAAGGCAATATCTTTGTTGCCATTAGATCTAATTCTATGGATCTAATTTTTCATGCATTCCTTGACGATGATGGCAACTTGTCATAGGTTAATGGTGTTTCATATCTCGGATTCCTCGAGGACATTATTTGGCCTAGAGTGCACCATTCTGCAACTCGTTCTTCACTTTGGTGGATGCAAGACGGCGGCACTCCACCACATTGCATAAATACAGCTGTAGAATTCCTCAATGAAAATTTTCGAGGTCGATTCATTAGCAGAAGAACGGAATGATTTTCACTTCTTGGTGAAAATCATTCCGTAATGATCTCAACTCTTTGGATTTTGACTTCTTGGCTGCTGCACAAACTCGAGGTTATATATGAAAAAGAAGAAGATTCCATTGAGTCTCTTATACGTACAATGTGTTCAAAGTTTTGCTGAAAGATTTAACCAGAAGTCACCTGAGAAGGATGAAGAATGTTTTGAAGTTTGCTTCGTTCTGTCTTCAGGCTGCAGTAGGCCATTTTCAACAACTTTTGTAGGGCCTCAGGAGAGGTACCTCATATGATATAGGACAATAAATGTTTAATAATAATGCTTTCTCTACCATGAAAGTGGTGTATCTATGATGACAATTAATGCATTAGAAGTGCTTCTAATTCGCAATTTAAAAATGTCATTTCTGATGGAACACAGTGCATGTATTTTATAGTCCATTATATGCTGTATTTAAAGTCTAATAGACTATAAGTCAATAACTTAATCATAACATTCAATCATTGGCTACAGAAAAATCATCAAAATAATATTATTAATTATACACTGTGTTCAATCAGATACGTCATTTTTAAATTGCAAATTAGAAGCACTTAAAATGAGTCAAATGCCATTATAGACACATCACTTTTTATTATTATTAAACATTTATTGTCTAATATCATAATTATGAGGCACTTCTTCTGAGGTCCTGACAAAGTTGTTTTAAATGACCCCCTCCAGTCTGGATAAAGGGGAAACGGACTATTCCCCGCCGGACTATTCCCCGCCCGACTTTTCTCCTCCTGGAATTTTCCCCGCCGGTCTTTTCCCCGCCTATTTTTTCAAATTTAATCCTTGGAAGGCAATTTAATATTAAGATTTTTTATTAGTTTTTTTTTGAAAAAAATTAGTTTTGACCAATAAATCTATTGCCGTGAAATTGTAAATCAAAGTCTGCTGTCGCAACTAGCCAATTTTTTGGATTTTTATTTAAACTTTGTTGCATGGAAATTGGTCTTTTACCAACTCCTTGGACCAAACCCGTTATGTAGTTACTCTTTCAATAATTAGTTTTCATTGGAGTCTTTTCGAAAAAATGTACAACTTTAAAGCTAAATCGTCCTCAAATCTGACTACTTGAAAAGTCTTGATTTTAGGATTTCTACACTCTAACTTATGTATCTTCATAATAATGGTTAATCCATTGCAAGTTCTTTAAGGAATAAATATTAAATAAGCATACTAGAAAAAAACGACGTGGTAGTGTTCATCAATCCCTACCTACTTACCCACTTCCTAATATTATTCATCAATGCCTACCTAGATACCTACATCTGTTTATCAACAGCTACCTAGTTATATCTACTATCACTATATCTGTTTTCTGTTATTCTTCACATCAATGTTTTTAGCACAGACTTGGTCATGAAGAAAATAATTAATTTTTATCTATGCTATACTCAAAAACGACAAAATGAATAATAAATATAATACAATATTCGGATCTTCCCCATTTGACGACTCCCACCAAATTTAATTCAAATTATTCTTTTTATAAATATTTTTATCCGTAGAATCCGAAAATCAAAACCGTTATTTGTAAAAACTAATAGTTTTTTAGATATGAGGGTTTAAAGTTATTTGTTTCCTATGTATTACTGAAGGATTGGAACTTAAAAAAAACTCGTGTTTTCACGCTTTTTGGTCAAAGATAGCCGTAATGCAGAATGTGGTATCCTCTAGTTTGTTGTATTGCATACTTCATGATTGTTTAATGACCTGGCAGGGGGGTATGAGGGGCGGCACGCCCCCCATTACACATATATCAGTATTGAAGTAATAAATTGAAAATATCACGGAAACTGGAAATATATTCTATATATGTATTTCGGGGGGCGTGCCGCCCCCGAGCTCCCCTCCTAGTTCATTATTCAATCATGGCGTGTGTAGTACAACAAACTAGTGGATAGAACAAACTACATTACTGTTTCATGTAAAAAATCTATATTGTTTAAATAATTTCAACGAAAACACAAGTTTTTTCAAAGTTCTTAATCCTTCAGAAATACATAGGAAATAAATAACATTAAACCCTCTTATCTCAAAAAATATTAGTTTCTACAAAAAACCGTTTCGATTTTCGGATTCTATGGACAAAAATACTTATAAAAAATTAATTCAAATTGAATTTGGTGGGGGTCGTCAAATGGGAAAGATCCCAATAGTAAGTAATCTTACTATTGCTTTTTTTAAATATTCACACTAGAATACCTTTCAGGTGACAAAAATGGTCTTTTTTTACCTGTACCTGATTTTCCCGGTACGATTTAAATAATATCTTGTTCTAATACAAAGTTTGTCTAGTACCTTGGTCTACTATGATGAATTGTTGTACCAAACTTAAAACAATTAATAGATTAAAATTTACGGATGTTTGAAAGTAACTCATTTAAATTGGGTTTAGTTCCAGATTATAGAGAACTTTTCTGCAACTATAATTGGATGCTAAAATGCAAAGATGGAAAACCAGTCAACACTTTAAGTAAGTAGACCGTTACCTATCTTATTATTAGTTCTTCATCCTTTGATTTGTAGTTACGTAGATATTACATTTTTAAATAAGATTTATAGTAATACATCTGTTTATTGTTAGTAAGATACTTTACTAGGTGTCATTGTTTTTTTTTAAATTGAGTTAGAACGAAGTCATTCAAAATAAGGTAAATACAGGTAGGCCCCGCTTATATTACCTCTTCATAATCTGGCAACTCCATCGTGGTCTGGCTCCCTGCACGGCACTCCTGGTACCTGACCATTGTGACATACGATGGCATCCGGTTGCAAACACCAGCTGAGCGCCTATCACTACCAGCCCTCCCCCATCGTTCCTCCTTCCTTTTTTTTTACCCGAACAGGCCTATTATTGTTACTTCTAAATATCTCCGTCCCACATTCCTATATATTCCCTCCTCTCTTTTCATTTCATTCATACGGGTCTAGGACATCTGGTCAACAGACAGTCCATGGACATTTCGTACACGGATATTTCGTCCACGAATTGCTTTATTTTGTTTTTTTAAAGTGTTTATGGGATATATTTCATATTATTTTTCACTATTATATTAGTACCCAGGTGTAAATATATAATAACATAATAGTGTCTTATAATACAAAATAAGCAATTCGAGGAAGAAATGTCCGAGGACTAATTGTCCGTGGACGAAATGTCCATGCACGCATTCATACATATAACACTTATCCATTCATTTTTGCATCCTTTTCAGTTTTCACGTACCTTTTACTTCCGTTTGGCCATGACAATCAACCAACATAGCACTATCCACACAAGTTTTAATCACTCTAGCTTGCCACCTCTTCATCATACGCGACCCTTTCAATTGTCCTTTCCCTCTCCACCTCTCCACCATTCGCTCTCTTAATCATATTTATTCTTCACATCTGCATCGAGTCCTATCCAACTACCTAACTTCATTCGCTTCTTTAATGCAAACTCAAGCTCCTCCTCCTTATCCTCGTTTTTCCTCACCTCCCAGCTATTCATCACATCTTTCATAGCTTCTACTCCCGCATACATCTTCTCTTCCACACCTTTAATCGTAGTATCATCTGCAAACATCACACTCCTCACTCGTACCTCTCTTGCCCCAGTATTTCTGGGGCAACCACCAGGCATCCATTTCTGCATCACACTAGCATTCATATCTTTTTCCCTCTCGGCTTACCGTATCACCTCATGATATGTTAAATAGGGTTCTAGGTAAATTGCTCGAAAAACAACTGCTCGAAAACAATTGCTCGAAAATCAATTGCTCGAATGAACAATTGTTCGAATGAACAATTGCTCGAAAGACAATTGCTCGAAAGACAATTGATCGAACGATTAATTGACCGAATGAACAATTGCTCAAGTGACCAATTGCTCGAATAATCAATAATTGCTCGAATAATCAAATTGGTCACAGTGTCCAAATTAATAAAAGTCAGTTAATCATGAAGTTGGATCACTTCATTTAGCTGCACCTAACCGTCATGGTTTCTTATTAGTAATTTATAATAACTATACTTCATTTTTTTAATCGCTAATTACTATCAATCATAATAATGTTTTTAAATTTTAATCTTTCTGGTTTTCTTATTTTTATTGAACAGGAATACTGCAGCAAATGAAGCTACTACAATTTTCGTTTTATGTCTGTTCTTAGCTTCGGTTGGCTCTGACGGGATGTCGGTTGTTCGGTTTTAGTAACTCGGGACTATGGGAACTGCCGATAACAGGAGGCAGCGGTTTTTCCCCGACACATTTTGCATGACCTCTGGTAATCGTGCCACTTTTTAATTTTCCTCTTTTTGGTAGCCATTATCTAGTTGACTTTTCCTCTTCTTTTACATTAAGCAATTGATTATTCAAAATTTGGATTTTTGAGTAATTGTCGAAAGTCATTTAATCATGAAGTGAAATCTCTTCGATTAACTTCACCTAACCGTACTTGTTTCTAATTAGTAATTAATAATAACTGTATTTTATTTATTTTGTATTATCTGAATGATTGATAATTCGAGCAATTGTCTCTCGAGCAATTGTCATTCGAGTAATTGTTCATTCGAGCAATTGTTTTTCGAGCAATTGTTTTCGAGCAATTGTTTTCAGGCAATTGTTCATTCGAGCAATTGTTCATTCGAGCAGTTGTTTTTCGAGCAATTGTTTTCGAGCAATTTACCGGATACCGTTAAATAGGATGGGTGATGAGTTATAACCCTCACGCAAACCTCTCCATACACCTACGATTCACTCGTGACCTTTCACTCAGATATGACGAAAATAATGTTAATTCGCCGTTAACCATATTAGCTCTATTATCAGACATTAAAATAATTAATGTATTGTATGTTTATAATCATAGGCTAAACAATGTTTTGCATTGTTTGTGTTGATCTCAAATGTGATTTAAACATTGTTCATTAATTTCCATTGCCTTTAAATATCAATAATAAGACAAATACAATGTGAAGTAAATGCAAAACTAACAAAATCACATTAAACTTTGTGATGTATGGATATATCACTCAACACCGCTATAAATGAATACATTAAAGCTAAACTCTTCCTAATCATCTGTTCTCTCATCTTTATGATTATCAACTTCAGTGTCATCGGTGTCTAGGAGATCAACTATCTATTCTGGTATAATAAAGCATCGTAGGCCTATGGCTGCTCCATGTCTGAGGTCATGAACACTGAACAGAGATGCCGTCGGAGTGGCCCATTCGGAAGCCGTTTAGAGCTTCCTTCCTGAGTTCCGGTATAACAGAGTATTGCAAGCAGTCGTCCTACTAATCTGCCAACTCATCTTCCAATTTCTCCCGCTCCACTAGGTCCACGATCTTCCAGTTGAGATTGGGCTTTTATTCCAAATTTGGTTTCACCGACTTGCCCCGACTGCGACTCGGTAAACCAAATCGTGCACCACGTGTTCCACTGCGGAGCAAGCATCACTCCTTTTTTTCCAGCTGACCTGTGGTCAACCCCCTATCAGAGCAGACACTATTTCTAATTTATTGAAATAGCCACCATTTATCCATACTTTGTTTGTGCTGTCAATGAAATTATTAAATTTATTGCGTGATTTAATAGCTACCTACATTATCTCCCTACATTACAGCTGCCAATGGGAAAAGCTGCGTTGAAGGACTCGGGCAAGTGTATACTGTTGAAGGTCTCTACCATTTGCTCGGTTCAAATTATGATACTTCTTTAGGAGGCCATTACGGTGAATGTTTGAAAAATGGAGCACAGCCTTGTGCACCTAATGATACTGCGAGTATCGTAACCTTTGTGAACCACCTAAAAGGTAATGTTAAAGTCTGTACACTGAAACATTTTAGAGACCACTAAGCATTTAGGATGTAAATGCATTAAAGTTCATTCTAATAACATAGAAAATTGAAAAATGATTTTTTGATCTCAATTCAGTAGTATATTCATATTGCCGCTTCGAATCTCGCTTACACTTAGAGTACAGCAAAACCTCCCAGTAGACTTGAGTTACGTACAAAGTAGTTACGTACTAGACCAACTCCGTTTCCTCTAAAAATGAATTGGTGACTTTAACATTTCGATAACTCTATTTGTTTATCAACAATATAATTTGGACTAATATAATAATTTTGAGGAGAAACACATTCAGAAGGAATATGATTTTTTTTGGGCTCTAGGACAACTGCAATGCGGACAATTGCCATAGTGGACAACTGCCATGCGACAAACTGCCATGCAATATATTATAATTTTATTTTTGGTGAATTGTAATGCGCTTGTAAACCTAAAATTTCTTAGAATTAATTTGATGTGAAGTATACTATTATTTCAACCTAAAATTTTAGAATAAAAATGTTTATTGTATAGTAAGATGTTGTGAATGAAGAAGCATTGAAATTAATACTGAAGTAATACTAGATTTATTTCTTAGTTACAATCATTTTCTTTCACATTTTATGCCTTAAATAATCAAATGGTTGACAAAAAGATTGAAATCTATTGATACAAAACTTTTTTTCAAACATTTTAAAATACAAAGAATAGTACAAACATATAAGCCTTACAGGTTAAAATGTTCAGCGAGTGTGGTTTTGCATCTTACTATTTTAGAGTTACTTTCACACAACACTGGGCTTATATGAGTAACTAAAATGTTGATTTGTTATTAGTATAATACAAATTTTATAAAACATATTTCAGTAATAGTTATTCTCATATTTGGACACTTTTCAAATATTTGTAAGACAAAGAAACTATAGAAAAACAAATTCAAATTTCAAAGTTACTGAGTAAAGTGTTCTTTGTATGATTTTTTTTTAACATAGAAGTAAGATAAATACTACTCCAGTTTCTAATCCTGAATCTAGCAGAAAAGTTTAATTTTTACAAATAAATTTTTTTAATTAAACCAATAAAAATTCTTAAATAGTAAAATGCAAAATCACACTCACTGGAAATTTTAACCTTTAAAACTTGTGTTTGTACTATTCTTTGTATTGTGAAATGTTTGAAAAGGAAGTTTTCCATTTAGATATTTTCCACTACCACAACCATTTGATTATTTAAGGAGCTAAATGGGTAAAAAATGATTTGAAAACAAATGAATTTAGTGTACTTCAACATTAAATTCTGAATATACCGTCAATATTAATTTTTATACTTCTTTATGCACAATTTTGGACTATACTATTAATATTATACTTAATATTTAGGTTAATTGATAATATACTTCATATTAAGATTAATTACATTAAAGGTTAAGCATACAAGTTCATTACAATTCACCCAATATAAAATTATAATATATTGCATGGCAGTTGTCCGCATGGCAATTATCCGCATGGCAGTTGTCCGTACACCAATTTTTTGTATTATAATAAATATAATATTTTCTTCATTTAAATCATCATTTCAAGAAATTAGTATAGTCTTCACTGTAAAAATAGCCAAATTATAAATATAATACACTATTCAAATTAGAGATTTATATTAAAAATAGTATTTTTTTCTAGTTCGAGTTTTTTTTTTCAATACAGTTTCTAAAGGTTTGTCTACTACCAGATTGGTGTAATAGGATGGTTTGATGTATTCGGGTGTTGCCATTAATCATGTTAGAATAAATAGATCTATCAGAAATTTAAAAAAATCACATTAAGTTCATGTCCTAAATTATAACACCCACTTTCCGTGTACTCTGAGTGTCAAATATTGCAATGTCCACCTTTTTGGAAACATTATTTCATTCAACGATTAAAATTCCTGTAAACAATTTTCTCCTTCGTCAGAAAAACTATTGTGTGATCGGGACAGTTTAACATACAATTGTGTTCTCTTTACAGTTTTCGCAGCCATTACTAGTGATGCTACAATCGGTTTGAACTCGAGTGACGGTGGACAGAGTTTCGTGTGGGCTACAGGAGTAGATATGCCTAATGTACATGAGAGTTGGGATGAAGGCGTGAATCCAAACACATCTGGAGCTTTTTGTGGTTACGTCTCTGATATTATCGGACTAGATTCATGGACATGTTCCTTCGAAGATGAGTTCTGTTGCATGATTCCATACTATGCAGACTGAATGATATAGTTCATTTAAATCTAGATAGGTTCATTTAAATCTAGATAGGTTCATTTAAATCTAGATAGGTTCATTTAAATGTAGATAGGTTCATTTAAATGTAGATAGGTTCATTTAAATCTAGATAGGTTCATTTAAATGTAGATAGGTTCATTTAAATCTAGATAGGTTCATTTAAATCTAGATAGGTTCATTTAAATCTAGATAGGTTCATTTAAATCTAGATAGGTTCATTTAAATCTAGATAGGTTCATTTAAATGTAGATAGGTTCATTTATATCTAGATAGGTTCATTTAAATCTAGATAGGTTCATTTAAATCTAGATAGGTTCATATAAATCTAGATAGGTTCATTTAAATCTAGATAGGTTCATTTAAATCTAGATAGGTTCAATTAAATCTAGATAGGTTCATTTAAATCTAGTTAGGTTCATTTAAATCTAGATAGGATCATCTAAACCTAGTTTGGATAATTGAAAACTAACTAGGATCATTTTAAAACAATTTATGGTCAATTGATCATTTAAAACTAGTTATGATCATTTAAAACTAGTTAAGATCATTGAAAATTAGTTAATATCATTAAAAACTAGTTAATATCATTGTAATCTAGTTAATATCATGGTAAACTAGTTGATATAATTGTAAACTAGTTGATATCATGGTAAACTATTTAATATCATGGTAAACTAGTTAAGATCATTGTAAACTAGTTAAGATCATTATAAACTAGTTAAGATCATTATAAACTAGTTAAGATCATTATAAACTAGTTAAGATCATTATATACTAGTTAAGATCATTATAAACTAGTTAAGATCATTGTAAACTAGTTAATATCATGGTAAACTAGTTAATATGATTGTTAACTAGTTAATATCATGGTAAACTAGTTAATATCATTGTAAACTAGTTGATATGATTGTAAACTAGTTATTATCATTGTAAACCAGTTAATATCATTGTAAACTAGTTAATATCATTGTAAACTAGTTAAGATCATTGTAAACTAGTTAATATCATTGTAAACTAGTTAAGATCACTCTAAACTAGTTAAGATCACTCTAAACTAGTTCATATCATTGTAAACTAGTTAATATTATTATAAACTAGTCAAGATCATTGTAAACTAGTCAAGATCATTGTAAACTAGTCAAGATCATTGTAAACTAGTTAATATCATTGTAAACTAGTTAAGATCATTGTAAACTAGTTAAGATCATTGTAAACTAGTTAAGATCATTGTAAACTAGTTAAGATCATTGTAAACTAGTTAAGATCATTGTAATCTAGTTAATATCATTGTAAACTAGTTGATATGATTGTAAACTAGTTAATATGATTGTAAACTAGTTATTATCATTGTAAACCAGTTAATATCATTGTAAACTAGTTAATATCATTGTAAACTAGTTAAGATCATTGTAAACTAGTTAATATCATTGTAAACTAGTTAATATCATTCTAAACTAGTTAATATCATTATAAACTAGTTAAGATCATTATAAACTAGTCAAGATCATTGTAAACTAGTCAAGATCATTGTAAACTAGTCAAGATCATTGTAAACTAGTCAAGATCATTGTAAACTAGTTAATATCATTGTAAACTAGTTAATATCATTGTAAACTAGTTAAGATCATTGTAAACTAGTTAACATCATTGTAAACTAGTTAACATCATTGTAAACTAGTTAACATCATTGTAAACTAGTTAAGATCATTGTAATCTAGTTAATATCATTGTAAACTAGTCAAGATCCTTGTAAACTAGTTAAGATCATTGTAAACTAGTTAACATCATTGTAAAGTAGTTAAGATCATTGTAAACTAGTTAAGATCATTATAAACTAGTCAAGATCATTGTAAACTAGTCAAGATCATTGTAAACTAGTCAAGATCATTGTAAACTAGTCAAGATCATTGTAAACTAGTCAAGATCATTGTAAACTAGTCAAGATCATTGTAAACTAGTCAAGATCATTGTAAACTAGTCAAGATCATTGTAAACTAGTCAAGATCATTGTAAACTAGTCAAGATCATTATAAACTAGTTAAGATCATTATAAACTAGTCAAGATCATTATAAACTAGTCAAGATCATTGTAAACTAGTCAAGATCATTGTAAACTAGTCAAGATCATTGTAAACTAGTCAAGATCATTATAAACTAGTCAAGATCATTGTAAACTAGTCAAGATCATTGTAAACTAGTCAAGATCATTGTAAACTAGTCAAGATCATTGTAAACTAGTCAAGATCATTGTAAACTAGTCAAGATCATTGTAAACTAGTCAAGATCATTGTAAACTAGTCAAGATCATTGTAAACTAGTTAAGATCATTGTAAACTAGTTAAGATCATTGTGAACTAGTCAAGATCATTGTAAACTAGTCAAGATCATTGTAAACTAGTCAAGATCATTGTAAACTAGTCAAGATCATTGTAAACTAGTCAAGATCATTATAAACTAGTCAAGATCATTTTAAAATAGTTAAGATCATTGTAAACTAGTCAAGATCATTGTAAACTAGTTAGGATCATTATAAACTAGTCAAGATCATTTTAAAATAGTTAAGATCATTGAAAACTAGTCAAGATCATTATAAACTAGTCAAGATCATTATAAACTAGTCTTTTAAAAA
Organism: Caprella mutica; assembly: GCA_947561585.1. NCBI lineage: Eukaryota > Metazoa > Arthropoda > Malacostraca > Amphipoda > Caprellidae > Caprella > Caprella mutica. The sequence goes on along the minus strand of CANNZV010000413.1, from coordinate 38,045 downwards.
CTAATTGTATTATTACAAAATAATTGGATTATTACAAAATAATTGGATCATTACAAACTAATTGGATTATTACAAAATAATTGGATCATTACAAACTAATTGGATTATTACAAAATAATTGGATTATTACAAAATAATTGGATTATTACAAAATAATTGGATCATTACAAACTAATTGGATTATTACAAAATAATTGGATTATTACAAAATAATTGGATCATTACAAAATAATTGGATTATTACAAACTAATTGGATCATTACAAAATAATTGGATTATTACAAACTAATTGGATTATTACAAAATAATTGGATTATTACAAAATAATTGGATTATTACAAAATAATTGGATTATTACAAACTAATTGGATCATTACAAAATAATTGGATTATTACAAACTAATTGGATTATTACAAAATAATTGGATTATTACAAAATAATTGGATCATTACAAAATAATTGGATCATTACAAAATAATTGGATCATTACAAAATAATTGGATTATTACAAAATAATTGGATTATTACAAACTAATTGGATTATTACAAAATAATTGGATTATTACAAAATAATTGGATTATTACAAAATAATTGGATCATTACAAAATAATTGGATTATTACAAAATAATTGGATTATTACAAACTAATTGGATTATTACAAAATAATTGGATTATTACAAAATAATTGGATTATTACAAAATAATTGGATCATTACAAAATAATTGGATTATTACAAAATAATTGGATCATTACAAAATAATTGGATTATTACAAACTAATTGGATCATTACAAAATAATTGGATTATTACAAACTAATTGGATTATTACAAAATAATCGGATCATTACAAAATAATTGGATCATTACAAAATAATTGGATTATTACAAACTAATTGGATCATTACAAAATAATTGGATTATTACAAACTAATTGGATTATTACAAAATAATCGGATCATTACAAAATAATTGGATTATTACAAACTAATTGGATTATTGGTAGAAAACTAAGTAATAACCAGAAAATTTAGCGTAATAATTCTAAGTGTCTTACCTATTTATCTGTGTGTTAATTATTATTTTTAATATAATTAAATTGTAATCATTACTTTAGTTTTAATAATTAACACTTTTTTATAATGAGCATTAGTGTTAATTATTATTATCAATATAAGTGATAATAATTTACAAGTGTGTTAATTATTTATCTAAGAGTTAATATTATCATTAACTTGAAGAGTGCCTATGAAATAGAAAGTAGGCTAGCTATTTGTGTTTTTTTTTAATATCAGATTTTTTCCATATATCTATAATGAGTTCATTTTCAATTGCACAGTTTGGTTAAATTGGAATTGTTTAATAAATTGGGTTTCGCACAATATTAATTGTTTCAGTTAAAACCTTCAAATAGTAATGTAGTATACATATACTAATTTCTCCTAACTCCTCTATGATGAACTACTCCTAGTTCACTATAGAGTTTTCTTCACAATAGAGGATATGACCCTTTACCGCCCATGACATGTTGCAGACCAATTTTATCTTATTTTTTGTTAGAACATTGGTAGATAGATAACCTCCTTAAGGAAGAATAAGTTAAAAATAAATACTTTTTATTTTTTGTTAGAACACTGGTAGATAGATAACCTCCTTAAGGAAGAATAAGTTAAAAATAAATACTTTTTATTTTTTGTTAGAACACTGGTAGATAGATAACCTCCTTAAGGAAGAATAAGTTAAAAAAATAAATACTTTTTATTTTTTGATAGAACACTGGTAGATAGATAACCTCCTTAAGGAAGAATAAGTTACAAAATAAATACTTTTCATTTTTTTGTTAGAACACTGGTAGATAGATAACCTCCTTAAGGAAGAATTAGTTACAAAATAAATACTTTTCATTTTTTTGTTAGAACACTGGTAGATAGATAACCTCCTTAAGGAAGAATAAGTTAAAAAATAAATACTTTTCATTTTTTGATAGAACACTGGTAGATAGATAACCTCCTTAAGGAAGAATAAGTTACAAAATAAATACTTTTCATTTTTTGTTAGAACACTGGTAGATAGAAAACCTCCTTTAAGGAAGAATAAGTTACAAAATAAATACTTTTCATTTTTTGTTAGAACACTGGTAGATAGATAACCTCCTTAAGGAAGAATAAGTTAAAAAATAAATACTTTTTATTTTTTGTTAGAACACTGGTAGATAGATAACCTCCTTAAGGAAGAATAAGTTAAAAAAAAATCACTTTTATTTTTTTGTTAGAACACTGGTAGATAGATAACTTCCTTAAGGAAGAATAAGTTAAAAAAAAATCACTTTTATTTTTTTGTTAGAACACTGGTAGATAGATAACCTCCTTAAGGAAGAATAAGTTAAAAAAAAATCACTTTTATTTTTTTGTTAGAACACTGGTAGATAGATAACCTCCTTAAGGAAAAATAAGTTTAAAAAAAAATCACTTTTTATTTTTCTAATTTTATACTCAATTTTAAAAAAAAAAATTTAAATTTGCGCCGTTCAATTTTATATTCCAAATCTGAAATCTTTATGTTGCATAACTTCCATTTATCTTTACGCTTCTTACTGCTAGAATAGGATTATATTGGATAAATTTGAACATTATCTGATGTTTTTCTAATGTCCTCTCTAAAGGACGTTGGGCGTTATAGGGTTAAGAGATGAATAGAAAACTGGATTTTCATGGCAGACTGCACAAAATATTTTCTCATTTTTAAAAACTTTATTATCCAAGTTCTGAATAAGATTCCAGTAACTATCTTTACTCAGAACTCCAAAAACAAGGATGGTTTACTGCAAATTACTTCATTATAGAAGAGTTGGTAGAACTTCTCTTTATTCAAATATAACTAATTTACTATAGGGTGCCCGCAAAAAAAGTAGCCGATTTAAAAGGGCTGTAATTTGTAAACTATCAAAGCTAGACGACTGAAATACTTTTCATTTCAAAGAATTTTTTCTCAAATTTAATTTGATATCATTAATACGTACAGTGAATATATAAGCGTACATCTGTAGAACTACAATTTCTCTAGCAGTTTATAACCCCGACACAATTAAAAGTAGAATAGATAAATATTATTAAAGTTCCACTGAGGATAATTCCACAGAGGATAATTCCACTGAAGAATATTCCACTGAAGAAAATTTCACTGCGGAAGATTCCACTGGGAAAATTCCACTGAGGAAAATTCCACTGAATATGAATAAATTTATAATTGTACTGCTTATATTCTAAGACATACTTTAGAATTTAAAATCTCAGTCTCGATATTAATTTTTGTCTTGAAATCCACACACTAATCGTTTCAAGCGTGAGTCATTTGACTTGTATTTATATGAAAATTATATTTTCAATGTAAGCTATGTGATATATCTTTTAGGAATACTAAATAATCCGATTTCGTCTTGATATCCAAGCAAAAAGCAAAAAAAAAAAAAATGTACAATTACATAATCGAAAACACATAAATAAAATAATGTATGAATAAAGCGTTTTAGATCTACCAATAATACTCGTCCGATTGAGCTGAGATTTTGACATAAGGTGTGAAGTGAAAAAAAATCTTATGCTATTTTCTGAAATTTTTTCATTTTGGGGCCCCCCCCCCAGGGAAAGTCTATGGACTCAATGGGGGTTGGTCCTACAGAAAAATTTATAGAAGCTAATATGTTCTACTACTATCTTAAGGTCTTCTAGTAGCTTTTTGTTTGAATTTCGATCTAAAATTTCTTTTATTTAAATTTAAAAAAAAAATTGTCATTATTTTTTTTTTGTTTAAAAAAAACAAGTTTATAGAAAAAGTTATAGGTAAAGGGCTACTAGACGACTTTAAGAATTTCGGTCTGAACATATTAGCTCCCATACATTTTTCTGTAGGACCAACCCCCAAGCAGTTCTATACTTTTGAACGTGAGAATTTGAGAAAAAAAGTTACTGAGATAATGGAGGAAGAAAAATATTTTTTAATAAATTTTTAAAATTTAAATTTTTTTTTTTTTTTTTTTTAAACATATTTGCTTTTCGTTCCAGCCAGAAGACTCATCAGGTAGCTTCGGGGTCAACCCAGGCAGCGACGACGAAGCCCATAAGAATGTGCGAGCCACCCACTCCCTCAGAAACATACCCCCCTACCCCTACATTGGGAGGCGAGTTAGACAATGTTCTACTCAACATATAAGAATTGAATTTTCCATGAGTTTTCTTTGGTATATTTGCAGGGTAACTAAAGAAAGAAAAAATTCGGAAAAAGTGAAAAATAGCGGGAACCGTCCCCTTAAAGACACTGATACAGTGTTAAATAATTATTAATAATAAGCAAACGTTTCCTAGCTATCAACTTACTGGAACTATAGTATCATCTGCTCGATCAGCTAAAATAATTTATCAAAATATATTATGGACTGCCATTTAGACGGAACAGTATATTATTTTAGAAAATAATGAATACTACATATTTTTTTTCAGTGAAATCCTAAGAAAAAGTTCCTGGTTGATTTTTAAATAGGGGAGAACCGAGTGAGTTCGTACATTTTTCCTTTCAAAGCTTATAGAATCTTAACTATTCGGGATACAAGTTCGTTCTAACTCACAATCGAATCTATATGTATTCAACTGCTTATAACTACAAACTAAATTATTTAAAGCCTTATGGTTCTCTGTTAATATTGATTTTATAGAGATGTATTCGTGTGTACGAACTCACCCGGAAGTGCGGGTGAGTTCGTACAAGCAGAGTACAGTTGGAAAAAAAAGGAAAATTCAGTACGAATTTCATATACTTTATGGAAAATAAATATATAACAAAACTTTTGAATGCCGTTTCCTTACAATTGACTAAAGCCATTTTGAAATAGCTAAAAATAACACATAAGGCTTCATTTCCTATGTCTTCTGAATTAGATTATAGAGCGTCAACTTCCATCGTTGGCCTACGTTTTGCTTTCTTGAAATTTGTTTCTCTTTCAGTAACTCTCTTTCTAGGGTATCAGTTGTTATCATTGACCTTCGGTGGATGGTGAAGCAGGAGTAGATTCGATATGGTGAACTAGGAGAAGGCTCTCCTGTTGCTCTTTCCAGGAGGAGCCTTTGGGAATGGCCGAATGGTTTCAAAAGATATTCCTAAAATTGAAACATTTAATCTAGAGGGGTCTGGTTGTGGCTCGATGGATGGTGAAGTAGGGGCAGACTCGGTGGATGGTGAGGAAGGAGCAGGCTCGTTATGGTGAAGTAGGAGAAGGCTCGATGGATGGTGAAGCAGGAGCAGGCTCAGTATGGTGAAGTAGGAGAAGGCTCGGAGGATGGTGAAGTAGGTACAGGCTCGGTGGATAGTGAAGAAGGAGCAGGCTCGGTGGATAGTGAAGAAGGAGCAGGCTCCGTAAGGTGAAGTAAGTAAGAGAAGTCTCGGTTGATGGTGAAGCAGGAGCAGGCTCTGTGGATAGCACATTTTCTACTTGCTTGCGCTGATAGTGATCCGAACTCTTCTCAGCATATTCTGGAATAGCACCGTCCATTAATATTTCGCTGGTAAAAACTTTCTTTTCTTAATTATGCTCATCAAATTCTGAATCATTTCCGGATCTCTTTGTGGCATCCTACAGCGTCATCGGAGGAGCTTTATACAATTTTGCAGCTTTATGTACTGATGTTCCATTTTTCCATACGTTATACCTATGCCTGTTCCACATCACAGGAATAATACTGTTCCGTTCTATTACGTGTACATAATTGAGGCATATATGAAAAATAAATATAGAGGTGAATTCTTACATAATGGGGTGAAACCGTACAGAGGAGGATGTGCCCGTACATATTAGTACGATTTGTACCACACCGCTATTTAATTTTCAAAATGGAATACATCGGATTTTAATGAGTTTTAATTAAATGTTAACGTTTAAGCGGGTTTTACACAGGCACACAAGTGTGCCACTGGTGTGCGCCCAAATCTCTTCTCGAACGCAGTGTGTGGCACTGTTTCCCAGTAAAGTGTTCACACGTATACTTTGTGCCCGCACTGTTGAGTGTCACTCACTTGCATGTGGTTCAGTTTCAGTAAGTGTAAGTGACTAATATCCTATTGTATATGTTATAAATATTGTTCAAATATTCGCTTTTGTAATATATTAATGGTAATACAGTGAAACTCCTGAGATAAGAAACACTCGAGTATAAATGACGGACCTGAATTATGAAATACAAATAATATACTTCAAGAATTGCGTCAAGTTATCCCTCAAAAACCATGGTTTTCTTAAGATTTTAATCATAGAAAACTACACATCTATATTGCACCAAAAATATGAAGTGGCTCTGAGTTATGAGGTAACTAATACTTCAGTTGTTTCACTGTATTCAGACACTGTAATATGATCATTGAATTAAATATTGCTACTATTTTTATAAAATTCGTATGGTAATGACGTTTTGCTTAGTAAATATAATAACTACTTTTATGTAGAATTAATTTCTAATTTCCAAATCTTTACTGTTGTTGTACAGGAGTTAACTTATTAACCATCACGTGAATATATCCTTATACGCTGTTGGTAAAAACTTCGTTTAACCTACCAATACTAATATCTACCTATAGTACCACGGTATACATTGCTCCGGCACACAGCAGTGGCACACATGCATTCGCTCCCGGAGCGATCGGCCTTTTTGTGTGCCACACTCGAAAAGTGTGTGTCGAAAGCTCTGAATACACATCAGTGGCACACTCGTGTGCCCGTGTAAACGCTGCTTTATATACGTAAAGAATATCCTAGTGAATACCTACTAATATTCTATATAAAGTTTTTAGATAGTAAATTGTAATTGCTATGGCTTAGCTCAAGTAGTGAGAAAATTACATTTTAGTGCAAAAAAATATATGATCTCTCACCGAAGGAACATATTACACCGTCACGCGCTGAAACTTGTTTCAAACTGATTGTTATTATATCACTCAAATTTCAACGGGTTAGAACATAACAGGTGTTGAGTTATGGCCCTGTACGGATTCACCCGCTGTACGAACTCACCCGGTTCCCCCTAATGGATTTTGTTTAGTGGTATTTTCCTCAGTGGAATTTTCGCAGTGGAACTTTCCGCAGTGGAATTTTCCTAAGTGGAATCTTCCGCGCACTGCAATGATAATATAGTTAGGATGATTTTTTTTGTGAATCAAATTGTCATCTACTACATTTGCCAGAAAAATCCAAACAACTAGATATGATTACTACAACAAATGAATTATTGTTTCAGACAAAATAGCTGTAAAATCCTAGAAGGATTTTATGGGTAATTGCGTTGAGGATCGTTGAATGATACCCAGTCTAAGTTTTACTTTTAGAACTCGTTCATTTTATTTTGATCCTGCAAAAAAGATACAATCCTTAGTACAGAATCTTAAAACTTTACATATGCTATCAAATATTAAATTAGAAAAGTCTATGAAAACTATTAGTAATGAAATTATGAACTAAATTAAATCAAGTGCACAATTGTTTAAAACAGAGAAAATGTCTATTCAAAATATAAATTATTAACTAAATCTATCAAACACAAATGTTTAAATCAGAGAGCGCAAGAAAGTTAAATTTGACGTGGTAGTTTAAATAGTTCGAAATATAGTCCTAAGTTGGGTATTTATTTAAATTTTGCGAAAGTTGAATAACTAAATTAATTAAAAGAAAATAGTACAATACTAATGATACAAATATAAATGTGTATAAATTAGATATTTACCTCATATAAACCTTGTAGTCTTCACTAATAAAGTTTTAAATCGATGGGACTCAACACAGTTCAATTAGCAAATTTCTAAATCATTAAAAGTGCGACTTGCACGTGAGAAGTTTAAAGGGACAATGAGGCGGATTGAATCCGTCAACTAGTGAAGTTAAATTTTTAAAAGGAACTAGCTACTATGGCGTATTAATTTCAAAGAACTATAATGAACATTAAATATATGAATATGGTTGAAATTGTTTATGAAGAATTGATAATGCTAGTTATGACTTTACAATAGCCTTTCTAAAATTCATGGTCAATAATATACACTCTTATTTATTCCTGCTCATTTTTCGGTATTCACTTTGAATTTTTGTTTATATACTTGACTTAACATAACCTGCTCTTAAATCGCACTTATGACACGTCAAATGTGTGTTGAACATGACTAGCAATATAATTTTAAAGTAACTTTGGCATTATGGTTGATAGTTTTCATTTAGGCTATTTTCGCAGTAACTAATGAATATGCTAGATTAAAAGGTTTTTTTTTAATATAGACGTATGCATATTTACCATAAACTAATTTTTAATCAATCCCACCCGCAATAGTTACGGCGAAAACAGCTTAACTGAAAACCAACAACTAAATTTCCAAAGTTATTCCTCAATTATTTTTCTATATCAGAAGAAATAATTAATGGTTTGTCATATTCTACACTTATTTGAGTAGAAAATTTGATACTGACATTGAATATTATTAATTTTCGAGCGTACATTTGATGGCATTAATGATTTGTAATTTATTTGAATACGATATATTTAATTTCTCTTTAGCTGTTTTTACACTATAATTGCCTAATATATTTAAACTTAATGAACTGTAAGGTGTATGTAGTATACCTACAGATCAACTGTTCAACAAATGCATTTGCATTTTTGTCATCAAAAGCTTTGGCTGTATCACCTTGCTCCATCTAAAGTTAAAGGGACGCTCCTAAAGCCCGTATTACACTGTGGCGCTCGCCATGGCGCTGTTGTCTCTCTCTACAGATATGGCGCTCACCATTCTCAAAATTGCTATTACACTAGACGAGTCGATATGGCGGTGATCGTGCATTGAAATTTAGGGAAAATTGAAAAATTTACTATGAAATGAATCGCAGCATCAAAATTCGATGTCATCTCGAATATATATTCAGTTAATTATCTTTTTGATAGTTGTGTGAAACAATTCCATGCGTATATATTAAAAAGTTTAATTCCATTGATTGTATGGCAACACTAGACACTACACAGAAGCATTCATTCCTTTTTTGTATCGCGCAGTAGCCGTACAAAGTCTTAAATAACTTTTAAAACGAAACAAAATACTTCTTCCACTACTTCAAATCTCTTTAGCAGGCTTCAGTGACAATTTCATCACCTCTAAAACGGTAGCGGTGTTCGTTCTATCGCGCAGTGAGCGATCACAATTTCGTGGTGCTCGCCAAGACATTTTTCACTATTAGAGAGAAAAGGGGCAGAGTTAGAGAGAAAAATAACAAAAATGTGGCGACCGCCATAGCGCGCGCCACAGTGTAATACGGGCTTTAGCGGGACAGCACTCAGGCCTACAAGTGGGCACATAGGCCATATGTACTAAATCAAAATCCCAGCCTTAAAGGTCCCCTCCAAGCATTTTGTTATTGCTTAAATCAACGTGTCACGGCACATATTATGCACCGTTTTTAATTTTAATTTAGTCAGGTAGGTAGGTAGCGAGTTTAATTTTAAGAAGTTTGAAGTTACTTGTGGCAACACTGATGGCAACACTCAGTCAGAAGTCAACAATAACAAACCATTTCTATTTTTTAATCATTGTCCTAAGTTGTTTCATCGAGTCATACAAAGTAAGTAGTTCTGTGTTAGGTAGTTCTTTTAGTGTCACAATAATTTATAGTCCTTTTATACTCGTTTACATTTAGGAATTTTAGTCTTTTAGATATTACCATCTTTACTAACCAGATATGATAGTTTGCCATTTCTGTATTCATTTCAACTCTTTTATGATCATTCATTTCATGGCAGGTCTAGTAGTTTAATTTTAAATTAGTTTTGCTTAAGATTTAAGGTGCTGCTATTTTGTCTTCTCTCTTAGCATACCTAGGTTCAATACTTTACCCTATAATATTTTACTCTAGCCTTTTTATATTCCTTTTACCTTACATAGTGTAAATGCTGTCTCCTTTGACAAATTGATTTTTATGCTATGGTGCCTAATAGTTTGTAATTTTAGTTTTACCATTTTAAAATGTCTTATTTTTTGCCATTTATATTTTTACTATACAAATTTTTAATATTTTGTGTAGTCTATTTTTTGATTTATTCTATTTGCCTGTAATTTCTAATTGCAGGTACGTGATCTTTTATACAAGTTTATTAGAAGCCCCTAATAAAATTCCAAGAGATTTCCCACGACTTTTTCTTATCGCAAAAGAATTAAGGCCGTGTCAGTACTTTGTCGCTCATTGAATCCAAGGAAATTTAAAAGATGGCAGAATCAGAGGTGCCTGTACAAAGAAGGTCTGCACCTTCATTAAAAGTTATGGAGAGTCAAGAGGAGATTACTAGAGAAAGGCTATTGCAAATCTTGATCTCTTCTGATAATATAGAGGCCCACCCAGTGGAATTAAAAAAGAGAATTCTGCTGATAAAGGAGCATATTAGGAGCTTTGAGGAAGCTTCTCGTCTACTGTCTACGTGGCTTTCTGATAGGGGATCTCTGCAAAAATCTCATGAGGTTAGAAGTGAGAGAATTTCAATTGTCCACCGCGATGCCAGAGAGTCTGTGAAAAATCTAAACAAAATGCTCGCAAGTTTAGGAGAAGATGTTTCTTCAGAGATTAACAGTGTACCTCCCTCTGAAATCATTCAGAAACTCGACCAGGGTGTCAGGCCAAAGACTACTCATCCCCAGCAACCAAGCAAACCAATCTCTGAATACTCTGATCCTGTGCATCAATCAGTTGCGGCTTCTGTCCCACCTATTCCATTGCGGGTTGTTGACCCAACTCTGCCAAGAAATATCTTGGAGCCCCCTGGGATGGTAAATATGGAGCCTTCTATTCAAGAGGAACTTCTTGAGGTTCAATTAAGTGCTGTATCTCTCTTGCCCCATGAAGCTGTAGACGAAGTGCAATTACCAGGTGCTAGTGCTACTAATCAAATTTCATCTCTGAGCAATATTCCTTCGGATGATGTAGATCATCTAGATCCCATTAGCAGGCGTCAGCTCAAGCAAGATCTACTGAAGGGAATGGGAGATCCCTATGGAGGGGAACCTGAAAAGTTCTGGAGTTGGCAAAAACAGATTGCTCGAAGGTTGTTGGAATGCGAAGCTGGAGCACTCGACTCTCTCTACATTCTAATTGCCAATACTAATGACAGACCCAAGAAGTTAGTCTCCACATATTTGGATTCCTGCTCTGGCAATCCGGGTATGGCATTGCAGAATGTGTGGCGAGACTTGAAGATCAGATTTGGTTCAAGTTCTTTAGTGTCTCAAAGTCTAGTGGATAGGGTTGATGGCCATCCCTATATAAAGTCAGTTCATCAAGTCAGACAGATGGAAGAATTATTTGACTTATGCATGGTAATCAGGTCCAGCATGGAAGATTGTGCAGAGCTTACCTTTTTCAATTTGCAGAGAGGGATGAAAACAATATACACCAAGTTACCAGACTCTTTCCAATCAAGGTGGAGAAAAGAGTGGTTTGTAACTGAATCAAAAACGGGTTGTACTCCAAGTTTCTCCAACTTTGTAGACTTCCTGCAGACATACTTGCAGGAGATAAGGACTCCAGGGTTCTTTGAGGCTGGCCGTCCAATGCAGGGAAGGGGTGTTTCAAGGAGAGTTGAGTCTTTCCAAACCAGAGTTGAGGAGGTCTGCGCATTTCATGGGGTGAGTGGCCATAATATAAGAAATTGTTTTTCCTTCAAGAAGTTAACTTATCCTGAGAGAAAAAGTTTTGCCAAATCAAAAAGGCTTTGTTATTCTTGTTTGGGGGACCATGTAGCATCTTCATGTCCTAGAGAGGTTTCATGTGATATATGCAGCCAGAAACATTGCAATGTGATGCATAGTGACCGACCAAAATTTAATAGATCTGATCAGGGTCATAGTGTAATTGAATCTCGAAATAATTGTATCAAAGTGTGTGGCGATTCAAGTAAAAATATCATTTGCAGCAAGACATTGCTAGTCTATGTTAGAGTTAAGGGTGCTAAACCAATAAGATGCTTGTGTATTTTGGATGACCAATCTAACTCTACCTTTTGTGATACTAAACTGCTTGATTACTTCAATTTAAAGCCAAAGTCAATTCAATATAATTTGACTACAATGAATGGTCTCAATACCACGCAAGCAGCTGGTTCTGTAGGAGGTTTACAGGTGAAGGGCATAGCTGAGACAAAGTGGATAAATCTGCCAGAGACACTGACTCACAGCTCCATCCCAGATACTAGAGACGGTATGGCTACTTCAACAGTGGTGGCATCTCATCCACATGTGAGGCATCTAGCATCCAATTTTCCAGAGAGTGATCCAGACGCTGAGGTGCTTTTGCTGGTTGGTGCAAATTGTGGCCCTGCAATGACCACAAAAGTCTATGGAAGTCACTATCCTTACGTACATAGGACTCCTCTTGGATGGTCTCTGGTGGGACCTGTCTGCTCTAAGAGCGCTAGAAACAACACTACAACCGTCTTGAAGACAACCAGCTCCTCTATGTGTGAACATTCAGCAACCTACCAAACCTTTCCTGAACATGTAAACGAGACTAGGTTGTTTTTGGAACGGGAAGATGACGATTTTGAGGGTCTATCACGTAGTGATCGGCAATTCAACGATATAATGGCAAAAGGCATAATCACTGACGAAAATGGGAACATTCAGCTGCCTTTGCCATTGAAGGAACCTAACACCCTTCCCGACAATAAGGCTGCAGTTTTCCAGAGGACTCGAAACACCTTAAATCGCATCAAAAGAGATTCAGGCAAGACATCAGAGTGCCTGAAGATAATGGGGAAGTACCTCAAGAAAGGGCATGTAACTCAGGTTCCTGTTTCAAACTCTAACCTCAAAGCCAACTATATACCAATCTTTGCTGTCAGCAGTAAATTTAAGACCAGACTGGTATTTGATAGCAGTGCTTCCTATCATGGAAAGTGTTTGAATGACGTGTTACACCAGGGTCCGGACATCAACAATAAACTACTTGGAGTGCTGATGAGATTCCGGGAGGGACAAGTAGGTTATTGTGCTGACATTGAATGTATGTACCATTCATTTTATGTGCAACCAGAGCACAGAGAGTTACTCCGCTTCTTCTGGTGGAAGAATAATAATCCAGAGGAAGTATTAGTACCTTATAGAGCTAATGTGCACATCTTCGGCAATTGCTGCAGCCCAGCAGTTGCAATATATGGCCTGAGATACGTCACTACACTCGATCATGCTGCTTGCACAGAGAACTCTTCCAAATTTATCAGGGAGAACTTCTATGTGGATGATGCTCTGGGAGCTTCGGCTACTGTTCTTGATGCCGTCGAATTGCTTGATGAAACTAGAAAAGTTCTTAGCCGCTTCAACATCAGACTCCATAAGATCGCTTCAAATGATTCCTCGGTTCTTGGTGCCTTTCCTCGAAGTGAAATATCTGATGCTAGTGAGGAGGTCCAGTTTTCATCTGACAAACCGTATCGTACCCTCGGAGTTATTTGGAATACTGTGAGTGACACATTGATGATAAAGTTTGATCTTCCTGCTGCAGATCTCACCAGAAGAGGAGTCCTGAGTATGGTGAACAGCATATATGACCCCTTGGGAATCGTGTCACCTATCGTCCTGGGAGGAAAATTGTTGCTAAGAAGGGCTCTTTCTTCAGAAGATGAAAATTCTGCTGCAAATGGAGGGAAAGGAGAGACCAAGGGATGGGATGATCCTTTAGAAAAGTCTTTTGGTCTTCAGTGGAGAGCTTGGTCTGCATCATTAGTAGAGTGTCCTGCACTTGGAATACCTCGAAACATTGTGCCTTCAAGTTGTGATAAAACTAGGGTAGAGATTCATGTGTTTTGTGATGCGTCAGTGTTAGCTATTGGTTTGGTAGTGTATTTGAAAACTATTACAAATTCAGGAGATGTGAGCATCTCTTTTCTGTTCTCTTCTGCAAAGGTAGCTCCACGAGCTGCTTGTACAATTCCCAGATTAGAGTTAAATGCGGCTGTGGAAGCTGCTAAGTGTACCTTCAAGATTAATAAAGAGATCTCTATTCCTATTGACCTAATAACCTTTCACTCCGATAGCAAAATTGTATTAGGTTATATTTCTAACACCACTAAACGTTTCTCCAATTATGTTACAAACAGAGTCCATGATATACTGAAGTTAACGAGAGCTGAGCAGTGGGTGTATGTTTCTACCAGGGAGAATCCAGCAGACTTGGCGACCAAGCCCCAAACTCCTGTCTCTCTTAGTGACTCTATGTGGTTTGTTGGTCCGGAGTTCCTTCAGAACTACAGTAGGAGTCAATCTGACCAATGTGATTTTGAAGTTGACTTACCAGAACTGTTACCTGATAAAAGATCTCTTATTACACAGAAATATACTGTCAGTATCCTAGAAAACGTATTTCAGATTACTAATGACTTTTGTAAAGCTCACAGAATAGTTCAAAATGTTCTAAAGTTCTGTATTAAATTATTGTCATCAATCAATAGAGAAACCAATTTGAGGGCCTCTAGACAAGAGGCAATACGTATCCTAATTATAGACTCACAAAGGACTTCTTTTCCAGAGAGTTACAGGACTCTAAATAGTGGTTCATCCCTAAATGAGAAGGACAAGCTTGTTGGTTTGGCTGCCTTCATGGACCATGGAGTGATCAGGGTTGGAGGCCGGCTTCGGAACTCCAGCTTGCCCTTTGCTGAGAAGCATCCTGCGTTACTACCAAGTAAACATGCCGTTACCTACTATGTCCTTAGCCATTATCACGAGAGGGCATACCATCAAGGAAGGCATATCACAATGGGGGCCTTGCAGCAAGAAGGTTATCACATTCTGCACAGTAGAAACACCGTAAGAGATTTTCTATCTAAATGTGTTCAGTGTAGAAGATTCAGGGCTCCTCTTGAAGAGCAGATGATGAGCGACCTTCCATCTGACCGTATCGAGATGTCTCCCCCATTCACTCATACTGGGATTGATGCTTTTGGACCTTATCTTGTACATGACGGCGCCACCACGCGGAGACTGAAAGCCACTAAAAAGGTCTGGCCCCTTCTCTTCACCTGTTTGGTAACCAGAGCAGTTCACATCGAAATATTGGCTTATCTCGACTCTGCATCCGTGCATTTGGCTCTTAGAAGATTCTTCGCCATTCGTGGCCAGTGCAGGAGACTCCGGTCGGATCATGGAAGTAACTTTGTTGGAGCTAGAAGTGAGCTTTTGGGGGTCATTGATGAGGATTGCCTCAGGAAACACGTCGAGAGTATGGGTCTTACATGGGAAATGACTACCCCTGCTGCTAGCCATACAGGAGGCGTTTGGGAACGAAAGGTCGGAGCAGTGAAGAGCGTCCTTAATTCCGCCATGCAACAATTAGGGTCACGGTCCCTATCTAGATGTGAGCTGAACACTTTATTGCAAGAGTGCTCTTCAATAGTAAACAATACACCTTTATACGAGGTGAGTGGAGACCCTAACGATCCAGTGGCAATAACTCCTGCCATGATTTTGACATTGAAGTCCTCGTCAAACCCAGCACCAGTGGCCCAGTTCTCTGAAGCTGATCTCCTATCTTACGGCCGATCCAGGTGGCGCAGAGTCATGTACCTGTCGGAGCAGTTTTGGGTAATGTGGAGAAGGCTGTATCTGCAAAATCTCCAGCGAAGAAATAAGTGGTTGGTTCCAAAAAGGCCTCTGCAGGTGAACGATGTTGTTCTGTTGAGGCAACCTTCACCTAGAAACTCATGGCCATTAGCCCGTGTAATAAAGACTGAGGAGGGGGCTGATGGTTTGGTTAGAACAGTGACTCTTCGAGTATCTCCAAGTGGAGGGAAGACTACCGTACTACGGCGAAGCATTCAAGATACTCTGCTGCTAGTTCCTGCAGTTGAGGAGGGTCCTTCTATCTAGTCACTCCTGCGGGTGACAGGGGGGTGTGTCACGGCACATATTATGCACCGTTTTTAATTTTAATTTAGTCAGGTAGGTAGGTAGCGAGTTTAATTTTAAGAAGTTTGAAGTTACTTGTGGCAACACTGATGGCAACACTCAGTCAGAAGTCAACAATAACAAACCATTTCTATTTTTTAATCATTGTCCTAAGTTGTTTCATCGAGTCATACAAAGTAAGTAGTTCTGTGTTAGGTAGTTCTTTTAGTGTCACAATAATTTATAGTCCTTTTATACTCGTTTACATTTAGGAATTTTAGTCTTTTAGATATTACCATCTTTACTAACCAGATATGATAGTTTGCCATTTCTGTATTCATTTCAACTCTTTTATGATCATTCATTTCATGGCAGGTCTAGTAGTTTAATTTTAAATTAGTTTTGCTTAAGATTTAAGGTGCTGCTATTTTGTCTTCTCTCTTAGCATACCTAGGTTCAATACTTTACCCTATAATATTTTACTCTAGCCTTTTTATATTCCTTTTACCTTACATAGTGTAAATGCTGTCTCCTTTGACAAATTGATTTTTACGCTATGGTGCCTAATAGTTTGTAATTTTAGTTTTACCATTTTAAAATGTCTTATTTTTTGCCATTTATATTTTTACTATACAAATTTTTAATATTTTGTGTAGTCTATTTTTTGATTTATTCTATTTGCCTGTAATTTCTAATTGCAGGTACGTGATCTTTTATACAAGTTTATTAGAAGCCCCTAATAAAATTCCAAGAGATTTCCCACGACTTTTTCTTATCGCAAAAGAATTAAGGCCGTGTCACAACGAGGCTATTGTTTCTTATCATTTTACTGCAAACCCCATAAAATTTGATAGCATATTTTTAATTTTATATGCTTTTAAAGATTTTTATAATCAAAACTTTACAAAACCTACTTTACCTCCGACTTTCTAATTTTTAGTCTGAAGAAGAAGAATGTACACCATTTGTTTTGATTGTCAACTAGGTATTAGGTTTAATAAATCAATTTAATATTTGCTTAAAGGTTTAAAACTGGATAAAATCATAAACTTTATATAGAAACGTATATGTATACTTTAAGAAACAATTAATATCTTAAAAGAAGGCCAAAAACGCATTGTTTGTTTAAAAATCTAAATTTGAAATCAAAACAAAGAGTGTACAATCTTCTTTCTCAGCGTCAGGTTGGAGATTCGCTCGATTGTTGCTCACAGAGTATTAAAAAACTTTAAAAGCAAATAATAACATATATGTGGAAGAGAACCTGGTAGTTGTGTCTGTCCCAGTACACTCTTCATCCTGTGTATATATTGGTAGAGTATGTTATATAACTACCTTACCAATTTTTGATTGAATTCTGCACACTTTTTGATTTTGTTTTAAACCTAGAATCTTCAAGGCAGAACGGAATAACCATCTTGGTTATCCAACAGCTTTAGGTGGTCTTAATTCAAAGCCACCAAAATTGAATAGAAGAAGGAGAAATAATAACATATATACTGAACCGAATTGTATATGCGGTTTGCGGAATAATGATCGTAGACCTTAATTAGTTCTATAATATTATGTAATAAACTCATTTTTTCCCCGGAGCCTGAAGAGGACCTTTACCTTAATCCCAGCCATGTGTGACTCAAACCTGGCCAGTGACCACTCGTTCACACAGGGCATATAAATCCCACTGAGTCAGTGCGGGACCCAAACGTACGACCTCACCGATCATGTGAGGCGAACGCTCATACCACTGTGCTACCGAGCGGTTCATTGTTCCATCTGGTGACTCACTGTAGCTCGTCGAGTAACTTTCTCAAGCGTAAATGCACTTTAAATTTCACTTCAAATATGTCGTATTTGATATTTCTCAGCGCCACGATATATAGAAATGAAGCTGAACACGTCTGGGTTCATTGACCTATTTGGCAGAGTGCTATTAGTTGATATTACACATAATTGAATAAATATCACAAAATATAGGGAATTAAACTAGTTATTTCTATTTAATCAGAACGAGCTTGCGTTTTACTCTAACAGCTTGCAACACAAGCTTCAGTAATCTAACAAAACATATTAGATTTCTATATTTTACTTTAGCTCCAACAACAGTATTGATCATTTAGTCCAAATAATAAATAACAAATTTCTTTCAATTATTATTAGGTAGTGAAATTATTTATTATTATGATTATGGTTTTTTCACATTGTCCTGTAACTAATAACATTTCTCTGCATTACTTGCAGGAGTAACATTACTTCTTAGGTTCATGCTCTTATTTACTCGCTGAAACAAAAACTAAACACGGTCTGTAAATTTAAACTTCTATTTTCGAAAATAGTAAAGAGGAAGGATTATCAGAAAAGAACCACATAATTGTACAATGCATGATTTTTTTTCAATATAGCTATTATTTGTTATATCCCAGTAGATCAGTGCCTTCCTTTTCTCTGGGGCCCGGGCCACTGAGGCCCAGTCTGTATTTGGTGGATTGGTGCACAAAATCCCACTGACTTTTTCAAAAAGCTGAAAAAATCCACCATAAATTTCCAGTAATTTGGCTGATCCTCCAACATTTTAATTGATTTAACCAATTTTTCCACTGAAAAATATGGTAACATAGGAATAAATAACTAAAACTCCACCGACAGTGACCGACGACGACTTTGCCAGAATATTATTTCTGGAGTGTGGCAAGATAGTCGCCAGTTTAGACTGTTTAGTGAGAAAATGGATCCAGGTCACCACATTTAAGACACTTAAAAGCCTAGATTCAGAGAATGTTCATTGAGTCGTCAATATAGCTATCTTTTTTTTCAAAAATAAGTCAACAAAAATTCCATGTTTCAAAGTATGGCCGAAGTCGCCAGTATATTGGCGACTTTTGAGAGGTGAAATAAGTTGAAAAACATGTATATAAATAACAAGTAAATCACACCTAAAACAGTCTCAAGAGTCTACCACTACCAGTCTGCAGAACATGGGACATTTTTAACATCTTCTGTGCGAACAATCCTTAATTTCCTCCTATATTTACATATATTTTACTGAGAACAGAAGCCAAAATAGAGGATTTCTTGGAGAACACTTTAGCAGTTCCTGCAGTCTGGTCAAGAGATACTCAGATACACATGTGACATGCATCAGAGTCAGACATGAAGCAAAAGAATGTTACTAACTTACTGACTGTAAAATCTTCACCAAGAAGTCAAATTTCTTCTTTAAAGTGTCTTAAATGTGGCGACCTGTATCCATTTTCTCACTAAACTGGCGACTTTTCTACCACACTTAGAAACATGGCAAAAATTAGTGATGCAGTCGCCAGACGTCAAAATTTAATTCCAATTTTGAAAGTCGACAGTCGTCAATACCTACCTAATTATCAAAAGTAAACATACTTTGATATATAATTAAGAGCGTATCAGCCAATCAGAGCCAGCCAGTCTGCAGAACATAGGACATTTTTGACATTTTCTGTGTGAACAATCCTTAATTTCCTGAGCTTCCTCCTATATTTACATGTATTTTACTGAGAACAGAAGCCAAAATAGAGGATTTCTTGGAGAACAGTTCACCAGTTCCTGCAGTCTGGAATCAGAGGCAGGCATACAACTGATACCAGCCAATCACAGAGAGGCATACTTTCTTTCCAGTCTGTATTTCGTGGTAAATTCCACCGACATGTCGGTGGAATTTTTTCCACTTTGAAAATAATATTCTGGCAAAGTCGGTGGATTTTTAGCTATTTATTCCTATGTTACCATTAATTTTCGGTGGATAAATTGGGAAAATGTTGGTGGAACAGCCAAATTACTGGAAATTTATGGTGGATTTTTTCAGCTTTTAGAAAAAGTCAGTGGGATTTTGTGCACCAAATACAGACTGGCTTTCTTTCACCAGTTTGTATTTGGTGCACTGAAATCCTCTGACTTTTTCAAAAATCTGATAAAATAGCTGCCAACATTTTTCATCAATTTATCTTGTCCTCCAGCATTTTTCCAGTTTTTCCTCCAAAAATTAATAGTAATATATGAATTCTTAGCTAAATATCCTCCGACATTGCAGGAATTTTTTTATTAGAGAAATTGAATATCTCCCGATATATCTTTGGAATTTACCACAAAATACAATCTGTTTCTTTCATAGTTATTCATTTTTTGTTCTGATAATTAAAATGACAAGTAGTGACAACATCATTCATAACAAAAGATTGCAATCTTTCATAGAAAACTGATATACATAATACATCTCACCCGGCACCATATCAAAACAAAATGACGGCTTTGTTTACATTTCAACAAAGATGCTTTCCGCCGTTCATACATGATTCTTGAGTCACCAATTTTAATTTTAAATCTAATTAAAGATCTCATTAGTCATCTATATATGGGAAAGATACTTATTTTCACAAATTGTAAGTCAACAATTAATCTGCGACTTGGTACTTTCCCTTAAACTAGGCTTAAAAGTAGAAATTACCTAGGCTTCCTAGTGAAGATTTTACACTTGGAAACATCCTTATGCTTTTTGTCTGATGCATGTGTATCTCTTGAGACTATTTTATCAGTGATTTACTTGTTATTTACATGTTTTCCAACTTATTTAACCCCTCATAAGTCGCCAATATACTGGCGACTTTGTTCATACTTTAAAACATGGCACAATGGTAAGCTATTTTCATATTAGTATTTAATTTGATAAGCGCAGGCAATTTTAAATCCTTTTATTTTAAGAAACATTTCAACCGAAATAAAGTTTTCATAGCCCGTAGGTGGCTATATAGAGAAAATTGTTTCGTGAATAAAGTTTTTATCAACATAGGTAAGAACTTATCATACGCATTTGTATTTTATTTTACTTTTCAGGTAGAGAATCAATGTTATTGGTTAAAACTAGGTATTTTTGATTATGAAAAAAATGTGATCAATAGAATTCAGTGATGTGGTATCATTTAATGATGATGCTTAATAAACACAAACTGATTAAAACATTCCAAAAAATATAAAAAAACAGAGAGTTTTCCGACATGCTTTTACAAATAGATTTCTCCCCTTTCCAGATCATAACCTATTCGACCTCTCAAAAATATTATCCTTTATATAAAATATATTGATTATATTTTTCCCTGCAGGTTGAAAAACATATATACATAATTTCTATAAACATAATTTACATGAATATGTTTGTTCTTCTTCTAAATTTAAGTCATAATTAGAAGAAGCCAAATGTTCTTCTGAAACACATTTCACATGCATTTTCAATTGACAAGTCACAATTTATCCATTTTTTATTCTTTTTGTCTTCATTGAAAATTACCGTACAATACATGCAAACCCAATCTTCATTCTTTTTTTCTTTTTTCTGTTTTGCAATAATAGTGTCTGTACTGCTGACTGCAGACTGCTCAGTAAATTCATTACTGGGGCAGCTGGTGGCTTCCTCTTATAATTGATTTTTCCTGGATAGTAATTGTAAGCCATTGCTTGACACTGATCCGTTGACGTACTTCGAATAACTAAAGAGGCTGGGATTTCGTTAGCTGGTGCGAAGAGGTATTCGTTACAGCAGTTTCAAAATTTACGTTTGAATTATTGTTCTCTGGTGATGACACTGATGATTCTTGGCAAAAAAGCAGTAAAACTCCAATCAGATAGGAGTAGATCAGGTACTTCTTCCTCCTGAAATGACTCAGGAGTTCTACATACATTTGTTGGTGGTAACACATCGGTAATGTCATCAACAAGAATAAAAGTGGAATTATTGGTTATTATTAAGGCTCGGACATTGGGGCATTTATAAGTTAAATGCCACTAGCGCTCATAATGCTCCAAACGCTATAAACGCCCCAAAATGATCAAAACGCCCCAAAATGCTACATATGTACTCTGTTGATTTCTATTGCGCACCAAGATTGAGCAATGTCCAATAACTGTATCATTCTTACCGGGTGGACAACTCTACTTTTAAGTGTATTTAATAGTTCATAAAGCTTAAACGTGAATGATCGAGCTAATTTCACATAGCTATCTACCAGTGATTGCTGAGACTGTTTATTTAGGTAACATTAATAATTCATACATTTCTTTCCCCATCCTTCATATTATCAATAATTAGTTCGTATAAATATACTTAAACTAAAAATAGATTAAATTGCGAATATGATATTGATAGAGATAGCTTCAGTGAAATACCAGGGTATGTGTTTGTGTCCTATTGCCTAGGTACAATCAAAGAAATTGTATCCGTCTTTATTTTTTGATAGTAAACTAATTTCAAATGTTGAAGAGAAATCATATTACAGGTAGAGCTCGTAAAGCTTGGGCAAAAAATATCCGTTATATAAGGGCCATGTAGCTCCTATTATTTTTCTTAAACATTTTCTTTGATTAGAAAAGTTCTATGAAAATTAAAAAGAGGTGTAACTATTCTAATATTAACCCTAGATTTTCACGCAATTCATATATCTTTAGCTTGCTAATATCTTTGTTTTATTTTACATACCTTATTTTTTCGTACATTTGTTTGAGTAAGTGAATTCTGGGTTGAATGTTTTGCAAGGCGTAGTGAAGAAACCAGACTGAAATCTTTCCCGAATTGACTCCCTAAGATGTTTCCCGCTATGCTATATATAGTGCCCCTGTTACTTCCACAGAAGTAGAGATTATTTTTTTAATTGAAATATTTGGTCTCAGATAGACGATGAGATGTCAAAAAAATGTTAAACAAGTAATAGTTTTTTCTTGTTAATATGGGTTAACTTTCACATTCTTACAAAACTTCAACAACATGTGATGCTAGAATTTTCTGTAACATTATAGACTCGATATAGATTCCAATTATTATATGTACTGCATACGTTCGTTTTGGTTTCAACATTTATTGTTCTTTTTCTTATGTTTTTTCAAGTATTGCACAATACTTTTGAGCCTTACATATTTACATAATGATTATTCAAAATGAATTATTTATTGATAAAAATTAAAGATAATTCTTGTGTATATTTCATCCAAAAACTCTTCAAAAAACAAAACCTCGTTAAAATTCTTACTTTGATAAGTAACACGCTTTCTCATTCGGTGCAACAAACACTCTAAAAACTGCCTCAAATGTACCAATAACTGTCCCCAAATGCACTGATAAGTGCTTCAAATGCACCGATAAGTGCCCCAAATGCTCTTTTCTATCGCTCCTGCTGCACATTTATAGCGCTACAAGTGCTCGTTTTGACCGCTACTACTGCTCTTTTTTAAGTGCCCCAATGTCCTAGCTCTAGTTATTATTTATCTCAGTTATGTCGCTATCAGCACTGGCACAAGTAGTTATCATTGATTTTACATAATCGTAAAATCTATTAAAAATATATCCATCTAAGTAACCTGCTTCTTGACATATGGTGATATTTTGCTCACAAAATTTTTCATTAGGATATCAAAGAGTGTTTGGTAAATTTCTTGATTTTGATTGTCAACTGGAAGCTCTGTTGGTGCAGAAATATTGCCAGGTTCCTCTGATACCTCAAGGTACTTGGTATAATCAACTGCATTGGGATTAAATGGGTATAAACCAGTTGAACGCCTAGTTTCAGAGAATGTTCATTGAGTTGCCAATATATCTTTTTTATTCAAAATAAGTCAACTAAAATTAGTAAAGCAGTCGCCAATCGTCATAATTTAATTCCAATTTTGAAAGTCGACAGTCATCAATATACCTATATTATTATAACTACCTAAATTAATTGAGAGCGTATCAGCCAATCAGAGAGAGGCATACAACTGATACCAGCCAATCGCAGAGAGCCTGAGAGAGGCATACTTTCTTTCATAGTTATTCATTTTTTTTCCAATAATTAGTCAGAGAGCATCAAATTAAAATGACGAACTAGTGACCACATCATTCATAACAAAAGAACACCGAAAACAGAAAACTGATACACAATTTGAATTATAGCTACATCATAAAGCGCGTATTATCAAAACAAAATGACGGCTTTGTTTACATTTCAACAGAGAAACAGCGCGGTTCCGCTGTTTATGATTATGAGTCACCAATTTGAATTTTAAATCTAATCTAAGTGCTCATTAGTCGTCTATATATGTGAAAGATACTTATTTTCACAAATTTTAAGTCTACAATTAATCGGCGACTTGGTAGATACTCTTGAACTAGGGTTGAACGGAAACCATTTACTACCGATTCTTTCGTCACATGTTTCAGAACTTTAGCTATGATAGGTGCAACATGCTTTCTTCTTACTAGAGTGTTCAGGTTTGCTCGTTGGAAAGATATGATTTCATCTTTCCAATAACTCTTAAAGGGTTTGAAAATAGCGACATTGGCAGGCTGGAGGATGTGAGTCGTGTATGGAGGTAACGAATAGAGATTAATACCATTTGCTTCACAAAACTCAGAGACTTGCATAATCAAATGGGTCTTGTAGCCATCAACGAATAATATGACCGGTTTTTTTACAGCATCATCCTCTAAATATCTTGAAAACGGGTTCGCCACGAATTCATAAAAGGTCTCTGACCTCATCCATCCAGACTCTGATGACGACATATAGATATCACTAGGCACTGCTGTCGCTATATCATTTGGAATGCGTAAATAGGGATATATAATAAGTGGTGCAACAATTTCTCCATCAGCTCGAAAAGTTCCTAAAAATGTTAAGTTGGATTTCTCTGGACCTGGTGACAATTCATAAATATTCTTCCATCCTTTGACTCCTATTACTTTCCCGGTCTTTGGACAAAGTTGAATGCATGTCTCATCACTGTTGAAAATTCGAGTGGGATCATCCAAGACATCACGATGATTCATCTCCGTGAGGTTTTTGTCTAGATTGCTAAACCACTCTTTGATCGAAGCTGTGGTTATTCTTAATCTTGCTCTCGATACACTTTCAGGTGTCCGTATCGAGAGATTAGGATTCCTTCTCCTAAAACCCTGCAATTTTTACAAATAAATTAAATTAACAATTATTATTACAACTGTACCCATATAATAGATAGCTAGCTATATTTCAATAATAACATTGTTGGGGGAGGCTGTGATCCCCAAACATTATGCTCTTGGTAAATGAAGATTTGCAGATTTTTATTTCTTTATTCAAGACACTAACCAGGCCTGGTTAGTAAGACGCTGTGATTACAATACAGTAGACACATTATAAACTCTAATACACTTGCTCATTCTATTTACATACACAATTGTATCAATTCACAAAAGGTACGGGAATACTTTGTTCCTTTCCGCTGTCCATTCAATCTTAAGTCTTCTTTGGGGCACCTGTAATTTCTGACAAACACTTCATTATTTCTGAACACTTTGGAATGAAATTCCTTTGGAAATTGACTAGCCCAAGAAATTTCAGTAGATCAGTCTCAGTACTTGGTTGTTTAAATTCTCTCACTTTCTTCACATATTCCTCTGATTTCTTTATGCCTTCTTTACTTATTTCGTGACTAAGGAATCTCACTTTATCTTTGAAAAAATGACATTTTGGGACTTTAATCTTTATATTATATTTGGCCAGAGTTCCTAAAACCTTCTCTACAAATACTAAATGTTCTTCAAAACTCTCAGTCATTATCAGTATGTCATCAATATACACAATAATATTGTTAGATTTTATAGGAGAGATTATTTATGACATCATACACTGAAAAGCTATACCAGAGTTCTTCAACACGAAGGACAATCTCTTGAAATGATAATGATTGTGAGCAGTGCTGAATGCTGTCGACTCTTGACTCCCCTCATCAAGTTTTACTTGGTAATAACCTTTTACTAGATCTAGAGTAGTGAAGTATTTCATCTTGTGAGCCTTGTACAAACACTTATTCAAGCTAGGCTGTAACTGTATTTAACTTTCTGTAGTCTATACAAAGTCTCACTGGTGATGACCAATTGTAGTTGCTAAATTCAATAATGTTGTTGCTAAGTAGTTCTCTACACTGTTTTTCTATCTCCTCATTAATTGACTGAGAAAAACACCTGGGTTTTTGCCATATTGGAGAGTAATTAGTCAACTTTATATTATGAGGATCAACTCTAGCTTCTCCAATATCAGTTTCTCCAGTACTCAAAGACTCTTTAACTTGTTCAAGCATTGAAAAAATTTGTTCTTTCTTCTCTCCAGATAACTGTTCTAAGTTTATACTCTCTTTTAAACTCTCTTCTGTCCATGCAGTTTCGTTCTTGTTCAACTCCTTAGTATCTTCCTCTATTAACATAGACAAATACCCGATAGTATAATTTTCCAATATCTTCTTAGTTTTATTTGTTCTGTTTTGTTCGGATTTTCTCTTTGTGTCTCCTTCATAAGGCACTGCACAGTATTTAAGAGATCTTTTCGATGAGGAGGAAGTCCTCGCTTTACACCAGCCCGAACCCATCTTGAAAAAAATTATTTGTTTTTAAATTATTTAATACTCTTCTCAAATATGAATTAATAAAATTTATTCATACTCTTCTTAAATATGAATTAATAAAATTTATTCAATTTGAATAAATAAGTTAGAAAAAATTCGAATGGATGGAACAACTTACCCGACAAGAACTTTCTCTTCAGAAAGGAAATGATCTCTTCCCATCGTTTTCCCTTCACGATATTCTCTGTTAATTTTATCATAAAGAGTCCCGCTAGGTATTTTGAACTGCCTCGAAGCCTCTATTTGAGACATACCGTCACTGATAGCTCTGAGTGCATTGTTTAGATTTTCAGCTTTTTGTGACTCAATATATCGATTGATTGGAGCCATGGCAAAAATAATTGAAAGATGGACCTAGAAAATTTTGTCAGTTGATAATTATCAGGGCATGTATGTTTGTAGATTGTTATTGAATTCAACGAACTTATTAATTATTTATATTCAAATATATTCATTGAATGCATACTTCTAATAAACTAGCTATACTAAATAAATATACTACTCTATATAGGTGATCTATTTTAATACCTAGGAAGAAAATCACAGCATGTACCTTAATGAGTATTCCACACAATGACGCTGGCAAAATATTACACAATGGTTATAATTTTTCGAGTAATTACCAAAATCTTCGCATTGCATAAATATATATAGCAAAACCTTGTAGTAGACCAGAATTACGTTCCAAGTTTGTTTGGTCTAGTATGAAACTCACTTTTAGTTTCCTAGTAGACCAGAATCGTTTTCTCTAAAAGTTAAGCGGTGATTTTAATATTTCGATAGCTCTATTATTATAACTTTAATGCCAAATTGATGGTGACTAACATACCAATTCTGAAGGGAAACTCATTTAGAAACGGTAATGATTTTTTTTTTTTTCAAATAAAATAAATTTAATATTTTTTCAATTAAATTTTCATTTTATGAAATTATAATAGTCATCACTGTATCTAGTTTTCTGTAACTTTCCACATCAATTTTTTTTAGCACAGACTCTACCATTAAATCTTGAACCAATTCTGCCTTGTGTTTTATTCTAAGAACAGCATGAATGAATATAATATATCAGTAAAATTAGAGATTCATCTTTAAAACAGTATTGCAATTATTAATCCTTTTAATATTTACACTAGAATAACTGTCAGGTGACAAAAACCTTGTTTTGTCTAGTACGAGGTTTTTTTCCCAATACAGTTTCAAAAATTTCTTGATCTAATAGGAGGTTTGTCTACTAGGAGGCTGGTAATCACTCATAGATAGTCTCAAGTGATACACATGAATCAGACATTATGCATAAGGATGTTTTCAAGTGTAAAATCTTCACTAGGATGTCCTATTTCTTCCTCAAAGTATCTTAAATGTGGCGACCTTGATCCATTTTCTCACCAAACTGGTGACTTTCCTGCCACACTTTGAAAGATGGATAGGAATTAATTTGAAAATTGCCAGTCTGCAGAATATGGGAGATATTTGGTATATTCTCTCTGAACAATTTTGAATGAATTCCTATATTTACATTAATTTTGCTACAAACTCTTCTGAAATAATCCCTATATTTACATTAATTTGGCCAAGAACAGAATAAGAGATCTCTATGAACACTATACCAGTTTCCCAGTCTGTATTTGGTGCAATAAATTCCACTGACTTTTTGAAAAAGCTGAAAAAATCCACCATAAATTTCAAGTAATTTTGCTAATCCACCAACATTTTACCCATTTTCCATCAAAAATTGATGGTAACATAGGAGTAATTACCTAGCAAAAATCCACCGACTTTGTCGGAATATTATTTTGATTGGAAAAAAATTCCACCGATAAGTCAGTGGAATTTACCATGAAATACAGTCTGGCCAGTTTCTGCAGACTAGGAAAATTGTCTAGGTAGTTAGGATTTAGGAATTCATTAGAAAATATATTTTGCCTGCATAAATTTTATGGTTTAAAGTTTTTAAAATAGTCTCATAAATAACTATTTATGATGATAATGATAATATTTATTAAGAATTGAGCCTCCCTTTCGGGAAGCAGGGATTTTTTGGAATGCGATTTACATCGGTGGTCTCCCCAACAGTATCTAAAAGCTGAGCGGCGCACCACTGTACATGCTATCAATGATTTCAACATAATTGTCTGTTATGTAGTTTGTTGTATCTGCTAGTTTGTTGTACTGCACACTTCATGATTGTTTAATGACCTGGAAGGGGGGTTTGGGGGGCAGCTCGCCCTCCATACATCTAACTGATAATTCAAATTTACACCTCAGCCCATGTTATAGAGTATGTCTGTTAAAGCCAATCAATTGGCTTAGATTTCAAAAGGTCAAAATTCAGGTATGTCTAATTGGCTGAAAATTTTGAATCCATTCCTATCTTACCATGTTAATTTTGGCTTGAAATTTTAAAAAATGAGCTAAATTAGTTTTGCTCATAATTTTTGTTAAATTTTGGCTCAAAATTGGCTTACAATTTTCCAGCCTCTGAAATATGGCACCTCACTGACCTCGGCCAGAAAGTTTACAATAGTTAGCTACCCCATAAAATTATTATTAATACAGTTTTCCATGACAAATTTTATTTTCTATTCCAAATTGAACATCTCGATCAAAAAATTTAACTGTGTAATATAAACATTGGATTCAAGTACTGTCAGTCATAAATTTGATAGCCTACAACAATTATCAAATTCACTCCATATATCATTAATCTTCTTTCAAATTAGCTATCTAATAGAATGTACAGTGGTGCTCAGCTTTTAGATACGTATCGGTCTCCCTCCATTGGTAACCCCACTTGGTGCACGTTTCCGGCACCTGAAAGCCGCATTCTTTAAATTGCAATCTTTTATAAACACTTATCGCTGGTGTGATAAACCTGAAGTTGCTGATTAAAAATTCTTCTCTAAGAAGTCAAATAGCCTATCTACTTCAAATTAGTTAAATGCTGCAACCTTGTACAATTTTCTAATCAAACTGTGTTGATTGCAGATCTAAGTGAAGTTTTCCTTCTATTTATGTCATTTTCACCAATTGATTTACTTCCTCATTGAACTAATGAATAATATTACGACTATAAGAATCTGCAAATTATAAAATAAGGAAGTTCAAATTTTCTCAATCTGAGCATCACCTTTTCCGGCATAATGAGTGAGAATAACAGCATATGTGGTCAGACTGTCAATGACTACATTAAGGTGAGTTGATTCATTATTGTTATTGAGATAATAAACCATTCAGTTAGCATCTAATAATCATTGCAAACATGCCATGCAATAGCTAGCTATAGTCAGTCAGCCTGTCAGGAATATCTGACATAGAATCATTGAAATATTTGTAAATTGTAAAGTTTATGTTGGGGTAAGTTATGAATTTCCACTTTTTGGACGCATAAGAAAACGATATGTAGGTAGCTAATATGTTTTATTTTAAATCATTTTTTCTTGTGTCCGAAAATATAGAACCGTCCAATGAGAAATAAAATAAAACCTAATAATTTTTTGTTCTGTGAATGTGCACTGGCTTTAATATAACTTGTTGTTAATATGTAGTAGCTATCCATTCCTAGTTTATTATTCAAACATAACAATTGTAAACTTTTAAGTTACTGTCTCATTTCATCAGTTTGATATGACAATGATAGCTGATCTTTTTTGATATTTCAGGACACGTTTGAGAAGCTGCGTAAAGTGATGGTCTCCTCCAAGGAGTTGGAGGGACTGAACATGTACAGTGACTACAGTGGTGTCAATCGCATGAGTCAGGAAGTTATTTCATCAATCAATCAGTTGTGAGTATCTTTACATTCATCAATTGATCAGTGATTGATATTTCTTAAGTTAGATATATTTTTTTTTTAGAACGTAAGTTAATTCGGAGTTTAATTAATTGCCATCATATGACTTGCATCTATGATAGCTACATGCAGGTCTCATGGATGGGAAATAAGAATATAATATACATTTCATGGATATTGTGGTTGCTACCTAACTACAATTTTTTTTAGCTAACTACCATAGTTTTTATTTTCTTAATTTTTCTCTTTCTTAGAGTACAAGACATATTTGAGCATCAGGACATCTCAGCAAATTTCAAAGGGGAGGACCTGGAGACTCAAATGGAATTCATTAGAGACACCAATGACTGTCTCTTGGAGAGAATTCACTCCGACATTGATGAAGCCCTGGGGTTGAAGAGAAACGACAGCCTTGATACCAACGAAGCTACGGTCACAAGACTAACGGTCAGTGCTCTGGATGTTGAAACTACTCTCACTGTAGCTACCATATTGCATTGATAATGTTTACTTTTAACAAATAAATAGTTATTATGCATAGTTATTGGGTATCTGAATCATCTACTCGATTGAGGAGTTATCTAATATAAAGAAATGAATATAAGTTAGTAATAACAATGATATTTGATATAGCTATAAGTCAAAAAGTCTAAATTAGAAATATTCAACGCTAGCAACCTTGGTACCTAATTTACTTAAAGAAAATACCATGAATTACATAATATATATATAAAATAGTTAAATAAGATGATGAATTTAGGTGGTAAAGGTAATTTTGAAATGAATAAAAATGTATCCCATTAGAGTAGGTTTCAAGCGAAAATGATTATGAACTTCAACTTGATCAGTTACCAATGGATCAAGTTATGATAAGCAACTATTTTACTTTTGTAGCTATATCCAATAATATATCTTACATTTATGATTCATGACTATAAAGTAGAATTAAAACTATGACAGAATACTAATGATAGCTACAGTTTATGGAAACTGATAATTTCCCTTGATTTTAATGAATACTTTTTCAATAGCTACTATGCGATATTGAATTAATTGTGCTACATAGTGAATGCATTTATATTTGACGAGTCTAAATTAGCAAAACCTGTTGTAGCTACTAGCTACCAAATAATGCAGCTTTAATAATTTTTTTTACTTTAATCTAGTTTAATTCACCACCTATTTTACTATTCTTCTAATGATATTCAATCACTATACAATTATATATTACTGGTTATAAATGGAATGATTACCTAACTGGAACATCTTTTTTTTTTACACAGAGGCCATCTGGGCAAAGTTCCAATTCAATGGTTTTACTGGCTTCTAAAAATGTTCAAAAACCACAGTTGTTTTTCTCTGAAAAAGTTGACAACTCCAAGAAGAGACCATTCATGCCACTCATAAAAGACAAACCTAACAACAAGAAACCCCTCGCCATAATGCTATGCATGGATGAGGAAGGTAGAGAATTCTATTCACATCCTTACGAATTTGAAATCAGCCATTTTGTACCTGATGCAAATTACATCAAAACCGCTCTCACGCCACAAATCCCTGAGGAGATCGATGACAGTCCCTTCTTACTAGTGGATTCAGAGGAGACTCTGGTGCAGGCAATTGAAGAGATGCGGTCAGAGAGCCACATTGCGGTGGATGTGGAACACCACGGTTTCCGCACGTACCTCGGTCTCACCAGCCTCATTCAGATATCCACCAGAGGGAAGGACTACATCATTGACCCTCTGAAACTGAGGGGGAAGCTCGCTGCACTGAATGAGATTTTCACGCACCCTAAGATAGTGAAGGTGTTGCACGGTGCAGACATGGATGTGTTGTGGTTGCAGAGAGACTGCGGTCTCTACCTGGTGAACATGTTTGACACACATCTGGCAGCAGTGAGTCTAGAGTTTGCAGAGAGGTCTCTAGCTGCTCTCCTCAACACTTTCTGTAAGGTTCATGCTGACAAAAGATACCAGAGAGCTGATTGGAGAATAAGGTGAGTGTTAAACACTATATTTTGTAGCTACTTGCCACATGTATTTGGTAGCTACTAGGGTAAGTTATGAATTATTGGTAAGTTCCATATCTTCGGTCATATAAGAAAAAACGATAGGTATAGCTAGCTAATAATATTTTTTTTATTGGGGTACTTTAGCCACCGTTTTTTCTTGTAGCTATAATCGAAGATGTGAAACAGACCCATAATTCATAACTCACCCTACTTGTGACAGCTTAAAGTATTATTTCGTTCTGATCTAATGTGCCTATTTTATCCCCAGACCTCTGCCAGCTGATTTCATTCTTTACGCTCGCATGGACACACATTACCTCCTGTACATCCATGACCTGATGCACAACTTACTGCTGGAGAAAGATGCAGAGGGAAGTCTTGTGAACACTGTGTACAGTAGCAGCGCTGTGCTCTGCCTCAAGGTGATCTAATCTGGAGGCTATGTAGTGGGTGGTGAATGGGACGGATGATGGATAGTAAAGAATGGGTCACAAATTGGATTGTAATAGATCGGAAACCTGATTATGAAGTAAATTTGATAATAGAAAATGGGTTCGATATTGTATAATTAAAAATGGGTTGTATTCCAGATAATATCAATTTGTGTCTGAAACCAAGTTAGTAATAATGGGCTGGATACTGGACAATAAAAATAGGTTTGATACTGGACAATAAAAATAGGTTTGATACTGGATAATATAAATGGGTTGGATAACAGATAATAAAAATTGAGTTCGGTATAGCTAGCTACTGGATATAGTAAAAAATGCGCTAGAATAAATATTAGCTAGAAACAAAAAGAGGCTGAATGTTGCCGGGCTTACGGTTCACCACCATTTTTAAACTTTTTCATATCTGCCTTGTGGTTATAACTTCTGTTCTCATTTCAGCGCTATGAGAAGCCACAAATTCACAGCAAGAGCTACTTCAACCTCTATCGTAAAAGTCGTAAGATGTTCGACACTAGGCAGGAGTTTGCCCTGAGGGAATTGTTCTTATGGAGAGATAAAACAGCCAGGGAACACGATGAGAGTACTGAGTGAGTTGTGAAGAGAGATAGGGTTGTGACAGTATGCTTTATAAATCATAGAGAATATTATAGACGGAGAGAATTAAAGAGTATTGAATGGTTCTACACCAGCGGTATATAGTATTCGATACCATTTCATTTGTTATATTCTTAAGATCTATGATTTATAAAGCATATTTTCACAACCCTAGTGACTAATCTAACTATTTATTTAGAGTTGTCAATTCTCGTAGGTGCGGCTCACCCGTTTTTCATATCTATTTTTACAACTTAAATCAATAGTCCCAACTTTTTTTATATGTGGTCTGGATTAAATTATTTATAATATATATAGCTATCTGTATACTCATAAAATTAGTAGCTAAATACATTTTTTTTGACAAATTCTGCTGTAAAGAATTTTGAAAAATAGCTCTTAGGTATACCTAAACTTTTAAAATAAACCCACATGGTTTCTCACTCAATGTAGCTAATTTGTTTACATTTTACTTTTTTAAGAATAGCTGAAACCCCGCTAGAGGACCAAATATATATTTTTAAAGACAACATTTTTCCATTGCAAACAAAATATCAAATTATTGTATTTTAAAATAGCTGCACATTTAGAAAAATTCAAAATAATTGACATATCGCTATCAATGTTCTGGATTTATTTTATATAGCTAGCTTCCTTTTTTAGCAGAATTATATTTTTACCTGAACTGTAGCTATAGCTACCATTAATGTTATTATTTAAGTTTTTTCCCTTCTCCGCATAAATATGGTAATTTTGTGTTTTCAGTTACGTGTTGCCGCGTCACATGCTACTTCAGATCAGTGAGGTGTTACCCCGAGACATGCCTGGTGTGTTGGCGTGTTGCAACCCAATACCTCCCCTCGTCAAGACTGAACTCATGACCATACACTCTATTGTGAAAACCGCTAGGGAACAACCTCTGCATAAGGTGACTAATATTTATAAAGACGACTTCACATGATCAATATTATTGACAATCTTTACTAACTATTGTCAATAATAGTGATCGTGTGAAGTCGCCTTAAAGGATAGGCTAGTAAAGGTAGCTACGTGTCTCTAAACTTACGAACCTCCTAGTTTGTAATTATTTGTCTTATGAACCTACACTTTTACGGCTCTTTCTCAATATTCGTTTGATAACAGTCTCTAGTTTTACGCAAGTTCCTCCACTTTGACGGGAAATGGTTGGTTCCTATCTACCGTAAAACTTGAGAGTTGCCAGTAACTCTCAGCCCAGTTTATTGCTGTGTCTCGTAAGCTATGGACATGGTTAAGTTAATAGCTTTCTCCTGTAGCACAGCTATCATATATCATTTGTTTATGAGGAGAATATATGGACTGAAAAAGAGATTCAAATGTATCTAGCTAGTTATTTTCTATCTCAATATGATTTTCAAGAACTATTAGCTATTATCTGCAATGTTCTGTAAGATATCTACTGTAAAGGGTTGTTACAAACTACCTACCTCTGTCTCTCTAACTGCTCTTTTGATTATTTACAGAGAGTTATCTCTATGCCTGAAATCAGAGAACACTCCTCCGCTCTCAACAGTCGTTTCTGTCTACACGACTTATCGCAAACAGGAGAAGGAGAGGAGTTGCAGTGTCTGTTAGACGGTAAGACCTTCAGACTAACACTCTGGCAATGTAGCTATACTCAAAACGCAGTTTTTCCGAGCTGACGTTTAATACGCTTGATTAATACCCTAATTATTACCAATAATTAGTATTAGTAATCTAATGATGCCTAAAAATCACTAATATTTCGAATCAGATACCTAACATGTGGCAGATGTATAGATACCATAATTATTACTGATACTGACCGAGGTTATTTAATTTTATTCCTGTTTGTTAGATTTTTATAACCTTTCAGCATTATTTTTTTAATTACCGATACTTAGCAGATAGCTAATTACTGATACCGACCGATAATTGGTATTGATTACCTAAAAATGCCGATGTAATGAGTAGCAACCAATAATAATCTATACCAATAGTAGCTATCTGTCAACTGTAGCTACTTCCCTAATCAGCATCAAGTTTATGTTATGCTTCTGTATCACATGTCCCATGATAACCAAAGGAGCGGAGTATCTCTGTGCATACCTATTCATATTGTCTGTATGATATAAACAAGTGTTTAATTGTAGTACACATTGTCACGAATAATTAGGGTTAAAAATATGGACAATGGTATATATTTGTACCGCTCCGTCAATCGGCACTATACAGTGGTAGTGTACCAACACGTAGTCAACATGTTAGAGATATCAGTTTGTTTCACATCTACTTCATTGAGTTGTTTTCATTGCAGATAAAACTAGTGATGAGACAATGTTTGGGGACTTGTTTGAGCAACACTCCATCAAACTGAAGAAACACTCTTCTCTCATGCCTACATTGGTTAGTGAAGAAATGCCTTGTGTAGCTATTTTAATGTTATATAGTTACACTTTTGTTTGGATTAGCTATTTGAAGACTCTTTCTTCTATCAACTAGGCAGCCAAAACAACTTTATCAGAACTGAAAAATATGTAGCTAGCTAACAAATTGTTTGAAAGTTATTTTAATATTGTATGAAAATTGCAGAACTACAGTTAGCTTCATAATTGATCTTCTCTTTCTCAGGTTTCTTCTGCTAAGAAAAATGTTAAGAGTAAAAGCAAAGGCATGATTTACCTTAGTCCTTTTGAACGTTACATTCGCTACAAGGAACACAAGGAGAAACTGCCTCAGTTTGAGACAGTGGTGGTGAAGGAGGAGTTAGAGGAGGAGGAGACAGACTCTAGGATATCCAGGATAAGAGACCACTTCCTCTCCTTGGAAGGTGTTGGAGCCAAGGAATTGGTGTACAATGCAGACTCCCCTGCCTCGACTGATGAGGACAGGGTGTCGAGACTGCTTGCCGGGGTGAGGAGCAGCCTCAACACCACCACTGAGAGTGATGAGAATGTGGTGGTGAGGCACACCATCACCTACAGTGAAGACGGTACTAAGAACATAGTGAAGAACGGTGATGATAGAGATGATAGTTCAGATTCCAGTGACGATAGTTCGGATTCGAGTGATGAAGACTCTAAAAATGATGATGTTAAAAGTGATAAAGTCGTTAATGATGTTAAAGAAGAAGGAGAAGCTTCCAGTACAAGCAGTGATGACAGTTCCAGCAGTGATGAGGAAGGTAACACGAGTCTCAAAAGGAAGCACGACGACTCTAGTGACGATGAGTTCGAAATAGAGAAGATAAATCGTCTGAGAGATGAGGCCAGTAAAAAGATGAAGGCTGCTGTAGAACCTTTTAATTACTCTAAGACAAACTATGGAATGTTCCAACAGAGGAAAAAAGGTGGTAGAGGAAGAGGCAATAGTAAGGTGAGGAAAGTCGCACCTTTAACTACTTCATAAAATATCTAACTACCTAGGCTATTAAATCTTGAACCAATATCTATTTGGGTACGTTTCGAGTTGCCAGACTGTTCTGTATTTCAGACAAATGAGGAAATTTATATAATTTAGTATTTTAATTGGTATCCATGGTACGTACCTCAGGTATCATGTATACTATTATTTTTCATTGATTAAAACTAGCACTTCATTGACGGCAGGTAGCTATCGTTGATAACTGACTAGTTAAAATGTGAAGTTACATACTTTTTGTTATGGCTACGTCTGAAATTACAGAACTGTACGATAACTTGGAACATATTCCAGTACTAGCTATTTCGTATCTAACATTAACTATTTATTATATTTTTAAAAAAATTTTAGAAGTCATTTTTTATTTAATTTTCTTCCACAGAATCGACGATCGAGAGGTAGAGGAGGAAAAGGAAGAGGCAACAAACGGTGACCATAAACTGACACGCTCTTGTCACTTTTCTGATGTAGCTACTATTGGGAATGTTATCAATAGGCTTTATAAATCACAGAGAATATTATAGACGGAGAGAATTAAAGAGATTTGAATGGTTCTACACATGCGGGTATGATTTTAAAGCATATTGTCACAACCCTTTTTATCAATAATGTCTAACTAATTTGTTAACATTGTTATCCAACAATTTGATATGGTTAATATTTTCCTGGGGATGTCAAGAAATGAAAGTAAACAAGACTCTAGTTTTACTCTAATCTTTAGATTAAAATTGGCACAAATCTGTTGAAAACATTCCCATATATAAACGTAGAATAATTACATGGTGTTACTACAGGTCCGTACTGAGAGACCATAGTAGGTATAACTATGAATGGTACTATCGAAAATATAGTACAGAGTTTGTATTAGCGATTAAATTTGATAACTAAGAGTCTGAAACCTAACTCTTAAACTCTAGAATAAAAATAAGGAATCTTGTGTCAGCTGAGAGAGTGCAAGTCAACCACTTCCACGCCGCTCCTTCGACTGTACTGAAATGCAAATGAAAACATTGAATATAACATTATAAATTCGAAAATTATAATGTGATTAAACGGCTGATCTATTTTGAAATAGGTATTAATAAAGGTAACGATCAAGATTTTATTTGCAAGATAAACTGAAGAACGAATAAAGATAAACTCTAAATAACGATAAACTCTAAATAACGATAAACTCTATATAAATAACGATAAACTCCATATTAATAATGATAAACTCCATATAAATAATGATAAACTCCATATAAATAATGATAAACTCCATATAAATAACGATGAACTCAATATAAATAACGATGAACTCTATATAAATAACAATAAACTCTATACATATATATTGTAGTAACCATTGATTCGATTTCCTAAAGATTAAAATGTGAAATGTTTGTTTACCTCTGGCAACAC